>PPXN03000012.1:0-212699 GCA_003708445.3 Grigorovia transvaalensis | reverse complement strand
AACTTTTATAGATTAGATACTTTATTATACCTTTATCAATATCAAAATCTCAACTGAGAACTCGTTTCGTAACATTGAAAGAAAAATTGTGGATAATGATACCATCTGGTGATGTGGAAGGGCTTATTCATATGAAATCATTCATCAAACCGCAGTTAGTAAGGAGTATGTTATATAAACTTTGGTAACAAGCTATAGAAAGTTCCTTTTTTTTTTGTCTCAATGGCGCGATCAAAATAAGAGTAATTTTTTCAGATATGGTATAAATCAAGAGAAAATTATTTATGTTCTCTAAGTAAAATTAAAACTATAACATACCAAGTATCTCGAAAATTAACTGAAATAGATTTTCTTTACTAATATATTCCATTAGGCACCCAAGATACCACAGTTTTTGTTTTAAAGTTGGCATCTCTGACAGCAACTAAAGAATAGTAAGTATGAGGCGTATCTTGCTTCAAACTCAAGATTCGTGTTTACTTAGTAACCCTTATCGTATATAACAATTGCTCAGGCTTAAAATTGGTTTATCTTTTAAAAATTGCATGCCTTTCTAAAAAGTTTCCTCTTTTTTTATGGTTAACAATCGTATTCAGAAGGCTACTAAAAGATATATTACATTAATGATAACCTCGTGGGGTTACTAGCACTATCTTGGTATTCATAAAACTATGTAGCGCAGCAAGCCAAGTATCAACAGAAATGGAAGTTTTCAGTTTTCGAACCACTAAACATTGGAATATCTTTACCGAGTATGTCGCCATTGTTGTTACGTTGTCAGCTAATTTTGTATTATCGTAGAAAATACTATCTTTCGGTGCTGTAGGTCATGTTCTTCATTGAACTGTGCACCTCTTTATTTTTAAAGGGTATATCAGCTTATAATGAAGTTTATCTTTTTTGAACATTCTAATTTGTGTTGGAAACTATTTGCTGATCCTGCGTTGTTACTCATAGTAGTATAGAATTTGATAGACTGGTTGTAATTTATGAAGCGATGAAACTTACTTTCTTATAGATAAAGGTATATAATTAAGTATTAATTTTTATGAAAAAGAAAGATTGTACAAATCACGATCATGTGATTTGTTATATTAAAAAATATCCTTTACAATCTCTAAGAATTATGTTAATAATTCCAGCAATTTGTAACTTCAACTATTTAGTGACACACTTTTGTGAGTGTTGATACATATGTCAAACTACATTGTTTACATTTCTTTATAATATTAAGACAATAAAATCAAGTTGAATTTCTTCTTCACTTCGTTAGTCCAAGATTGCAACCCTTGTTTTAATGATATGCATATCCACAACATGCCGTTTCAGTCTGCAATTAATGCAGAAACAAGAAATTCTAACATGTGATATATCATTATCATGTTACGTTATACAAAATTATATTGAGTTATATTAAATTTTATCATGCCATAGTATCTGTATATTACATATTATATATTGTTATTATCTGAGAACCATTATCTTTAATGTTGTTGAGATGATTGTTAAGTGATATTTATTTTTCCAATTGATATAATTCTTGTCAAATCTCTCAAATTTTCACTATTTTACTTGCCTTCGTAACATTGCTTTGAATGCTTCTGCTAATTCTTGATTATCAGTCACCATTGTCCTTTATTTCATTTTGTAACAATTTTCTTTCTTGTCTACCCTTCTTCATAACTTGCTTTAATGCTACTTTATCCAGTGGATCTAACAATTCGAAAGAACAAAGTAAACCTTCACTTACAGTCATAACAGCCCCCCAATTATCGAATTCACCACAATAATTAGGTGCAGAAAATACAGTCACTAATGATCTATCATTGAAAAATTCATAACCATCTTCAACAACCATATGTGCTCTACAAACTAAATCAAATCCGAATTTATTTAAAAATTTATTGATTGCCACTTTATTATAACAGTAACTGACACCTCTTTCATTATCTTCCCATTCGTTAACTGAATCCGTCGGGTCAGACCAAAGTAAATCATTCACTAAACCAAAATCTGGTACATCGGTAGGTCTTGAAACATGTCTGATTTCGTCCATTGAATTTAACACTGGTGATAATCCACCATGAACACAAAAAATCTTACCCGTGACAATTGCAGCTAATGGTAAAGTATTGAATGTATCAATAAAATGTTTCCAAGTCTTAATATTACAACGTCTCTTACACTCGTCATAAAACCCATAAACTCTTGTTACATTAGCACATTCATGATTACCTCTCAAAAGGAAAAAATTTTCTGGATATTTGATCTTATAACATAATAATAATAGTATAGTTTCTAAAGATTGTTTACCACGATCTACATAGTCACCTAGGAAAAGATAGTTAGATTGTGGTGGGAACCCACATTTACTAAATAATCTTAAAAGATCATAATATTGACCATGAACATCACCTACAATTTTCACAGACGGCGATAATTCCAATAATGTTGGTTGAGAAAGGAAAATTTCACGAGCGATACGACAAATTTGAGTTATTTCAAAATTTTTAATACAAACATTTTTAGTTCTCTTTGATGAATAACCAGCATCAATTAATCTTTCAATACAACTGTCAATATTAACAACTTTTTTACGTTTGATGGGTTGATCTAAGTTATTTTCATCCAATAAGTTATCATTTAAATCAATAGTATTATTATTAGTAATATTATTATTATTATCATTATTATTTACAAGCATAACGTCGTTATTACCATGGTGTTGATTATCAGAAAAGTTATTTATGTTGGTACCGTCGACGGTAGTATAGTTTGCAATAGTAGGGTCGCCATTACCGCCATTATTGTTATAGTGATGAGATGCTGTAGAGTTATTTGTACTTCCAGGATATTTTGTCCTCAATGCACTTGATGATATGCTATCACTATTACTATTTCTACGAGAACCGTTTATGCTGTTATCATATGATTCTTTATTATGATCATTCGTTCGACTATCATCATGAATATTATTATTATTATTATTATTATTATTACTATTATTATTGCTATAGGTAGCAGTGGTAGTATCGTTATCATAGTTTTTATTATTATTACTACGATCATTATTATAATTCTGAGTATCATTGTTACTAGTATCCCTTTTCATATTGAAATAATCTGTGGAATCATCATCTACAATAATGTTTGGTGTATGGATAGGAGTACCATAAATTGTATGACCACTAATTGAACCATTATTTGAACTTCTCCTACGTGAATGATTACCAGCGGACATATTACCATTCGGTTCATTAATATCTATCATATTTTGTGAGTATCTTTTACTTGATCTTCTTGAGAGTATAGATTTCCTTATATCTTCTTCATCATCAGTGATGGCATTTTCACTATACAATAAAGAATTTGTGGAGGTATTGGTACCCATTCTTCGTAAGATTGGTGTTCTGGGGGAAGAATCTATCATATTGTTATTGCTGCTGCTGTTGTTAGCGAAGTTGTTGCTAGATCTTCTAGAATTTGCGTTATTATTTGTATCAGATCTGTCATAATCTCTACTGGGTTTTTGTTTCAAGAGAATGGAACCGTTCGAAGTCGTGTGCAAAGACGATTGCGAGTTCCTCGATCTGACAGATTTGGCAGATTGTATTGTGTCATTTTTTTTCAAATTAGGCAGATTGAGGTTGTTGTTAATATTATTATTATTAATGTTATTAATACTACTGTAAGTGGGGGCGGTTAGACTCCTGCCCTTTTTCTTGGTGGCAGACTCCTCTGTGCTGTTCCTACCTGCGGGGGCTCTTGTGGAGCCGGTACTCGGCGTAGAGACGGTGGAGGATCTGTTACTGCCCCTATTGTTCTTGGCATTGTTCTTGCTGTGGGACTTGCCACTTGGCTTGGAACTGGAATTACCCATGAGGTGCTACTGGCAAACAAAGACTGCAGTACGTGGTAGAGGCGTGGCCGGTGAGTGTCTGTGGGCGGCTAGTGCGGCGGCTGTGGTGTGGCTGCGTGGCTGTGAAGAATACGCAGTTCTCTTGGTGAGTTTTGGGTTTGCAATATTTGAAAATTACGCTTTTCATCCTTTATTCATCGTCTGCTGCGGTTGGCATAGGTGCAGAGGCTGTCAGACACACCAAGAGGGTTCGAAGTAGGTATGACACGGGCCGTACAGGACACAGACATTGACGCTTTGAGTGCTAAGTTGGCGTGTTTGGAGTACAAATACCTCCCGCCAGACCCGCCAGTGGCCTTCCACTCCAAGGTCGACGTACCTTACACAGACTACACACAGTACCACCAGATGTACTGGCAAGCCCTGGTGCAGGCCAATCAGAACCACAATAGAAGACTCGTAGGCAAATTGAGGCAAAACATAAGACACTCATCCCCAGTGATGAACTACGGCACTTATTTAAGAACCGTAGCCATAGATTTGAATATATGTCAATATTTGCATGAATTGACCCAAATAAGTAGCACTGACGTACAAATTATAAACTTAGGTTGTGGTTCAGATCTGAGATTTATACAATTTTTACAAAAATATCATACCAGAATTAAGGCATTCATCGATATAGATTTAAAGGACACCATTGAATTAAAGAACAAGATTTTACAAAATTTGTTACCCAAATTAGACTTGGGTTTCAAATGGGGTGATAAATATGTGGCCACGTCTTGTGATTTGAACAGTATTGAGTCATATATGGAGATTTTGCAAAATTATACTGATAAAGATATACCGACAATTATTATCACTGAATGTGTGTTATGTTACATGACAAGAGAAAATTCACAAAATCTCATCGATTCCATGCAAAAATTCTTCCACAAGGGCATCTGGTTGTCATATGACCCCATAGGTGGTGATGAGCCAAATGATAAATTCGGTATTATAATGCAACAAAATTTATTAAATTCAAGAAATTTAAATATGCCCACTCTTTTAGAGTTTAATTCCAAACTAAGCTATTCCAGTAGGTGGGGACGTTATAAATTGGTAAATATACAGAATTTGCTTGAATTCTTGAATGAAAATATAACCCCATTGGAGTTGCAAAGGCTACAGAAATGCCAATTCTTGGATGAATTGGAGGAATTGAAAATTATGCAAAGTCATTATATCATTTTACAGGCGCAATGGTAAACTTCAATATATATATAGGTTTTACCTAAACATGTTGCCATCTGCTTCACCTTGCCTTCTCCACTGAGCAGGTAGAAATGTCTCACTTTGTAATTGGTATAATCTCCATGCTTCTCTTACATGTTCGGGCAGGATGGGACTGTTATTATATTTCTCCATAGACACATCTATTAGATTGAATTTTTTCACTAGTTTATTATAATGATCAATAAGACCCACTCTAATTTCATTATTATTCTCTTTAGATTTTAATAAAAGATTCCCCTTTTGTGTTTCCTTCATTAAATCAGGTTCATCAGTGAAATAAGAATCACTCTCCTCTTCGTATATACTATCATTCATTTCATCCTTATTATTACTATCTTTAGAAACATCTCTCTCCACTAATATGGTTAATTTTTTCAAATATTTCTTTAATTGCGACGCAATCTCTTTACGTTTATCAAATTCAATAACCATCTTACTGACAAACCATTTTTTCCTTACTTCTAATGCTAATTCAATTATTTCACCAGCGAAAACTTTACCCATAGATTGTAACAACACTCTAATATTCTCACCAATATTTTGATTACAAACCATACTAGCTAATTTCTTAACTTGTCCCTTATTCAACGCGGTTCTATGGAAGACTTCAAACCTATCATTTTGTTCATCATCTAAATTCAACACTAATAATTTAAATTGATCCTCGTAACTCAACTCTTCCACAGGTTGATTGTGTAACTCTTTCAGAATATCTTCATTCAATCTCTCTTGATATATGTCTCTCACAAATGTTAAATTTGTTGGTACTTTATTCACACTGGGTTTCTTCACTATTTTATTATTTCTTTTACTCTCCAATTTCTGTAATTTCTTCACTTGTGCCTGATCGTAATGTACAATATCACTCGGTAAGAATGTGTTCATAGTGCCACCTGTTCTTAGATCTTTAATCTTCCATGATACATAGTCTTGGTCCTCTGAAAGGATTTGATTTATCATTTGCTTTGTGGCGAAATAGTGTTGTTGGGTCAAGATCGGTTGATAGTTGACCCTGGGTAGCAAGTCCAGTGGTCCCTGTGCAGTGTCCATTCCTTTAAATAAATATATGGGTATGTATAGCGGATGCTACTGTCTGGATGTTATGTGGTAGATGGATACCAAAGTATGTTCAATAATTTATTTTATTTAATGATTTTTGGTACATAAAGAAAAATTAGTTTATTTTGTAGCTTCAAGTTGCAATGAGGGAAATGAAGTTACATTACAGATACAATATAGAAGTTACATATGTCTTGATAAGCTGTTACAATGCTGTGCTTACTCCACGGCGGTTTCTACAGTGGGGACTTTCTCGTCCCTGGGTTCTGCCTCTTTCTCGTTGTTCTCGTTGTTCTTGTCGTTCTTGGTAGTGGTAGTGGACTTCTTCTTGTCATCCACTTCTTTAGTTTCCTTCTCAGCAAATAACGTCTTCAACCCAGTAAGCATGACAATAGTCAAGGGGCCGATCAATGGTAGGTATACAGCCACCTTATGCTCTTGTGGGAAGTAGTTTTGTTGTAGCATATCACCATGAAAGAATGCCTTTTCACAGTATCGAATCATTTCATTACTCTTCTTCAATGCTTCATTCCAATCCTGATCTGAACCTCTCTTTGGATCGTTCAAGATATCGATCACTTCCAATCTCAATTCAAGAGCCTTGTTAACATTTTCCAGCACATCAGATGGAATAGCCATTTGTTCAAAATTCTTAGTCAATTCAACTAATGACCACAACGTATTAACTGCATTCTTTAAGTTTTCAATGATTCTGATTCTCTTGTAAGAATCAATCATGGTGTAGAATGATTGACCGGAATCATGAGTGACATCCTTGGGACGAATACCCAAAGCTAATGAAATATGATCTAATGATGTGATAATGATGTCTTTCAAATAATCTTTCTCCAATTTAGCTCCTTCCTGTACGGGATACTTATTAATGAAAATGATCCCCCATCTTGGGATAGAATATGCTGCCCAATTATTATTATCGGAAGCATTAACGAAATTAAACCCGTCGGGATTTGTCTCATTGTTGGGGAAAAGAATGACAAAATTAAATGAATTATCCTCATTGTAGTCATTACCAGAATTCAACTCTGACATATCCACCGCATGTGACAAGGTTACAGGGCTAATTTCATCTAAATAGCCTAACCCATGTAAATTCAAATCATTACCTGTCATGATACGTGTATCCACTGTAAAATTGACCAAAGGCTGTAATAATTTCCTATATGGAGCTAAGATACTATCAAATGCACCAGCAATGTCCCATTCGATCGGAGAAGAACCCCCATTCAACAAACTATAACTCAAGTGAATATTGGGTGAATAATGAATCGTGGTGTCATCAGGTAAGAAACTTGTTGGTTCTTGAGTGTCAGGTTTCAAACTTAATTGATTCCATTCAACCTTGAATGAATGTTCCACCAGGGCTTGTGCAATGAAATAAGGTAAATCATTCGATAATACAGAACGATCATCATAATAAATTACTGTACTCTTAGTATCGTGTGGTACACCAAATCCAATAAATTTGTCCAGTTGTAAATCTACAATATGGTATTGATCATTATTTTGCAATTGCTTCTCCTCAATTAATGCTTCATCATAAGGGAAAACTTGCAAAGACCATTCTACATATTGTCTCTTTCTATTTAGTAGATGATTGATTTGTACTTGCACTGCGTCATGAATATCGGGGAACTTATAAGTATCAGATTTGATGAATACTGGGATGGTCAATTTAACATCTTGAAATTTAGCATGATGTAGTGATTGGATGTATTTGATGGGTAATGGTGCTCTATAGATGTTTGTCAACTTGTACCAAAGGGGAACACCAAACAGCAAATAAATCAGAGCAAATGTGGCACCCACAATCTTTCTTAGTGTTAACATGATTTCAACGTATCAAGGAGACAATATTACACCTAACCAGTGATCCCGTCAGTGTTGTTGCGTTGAAATATGCAACGTTATCGAATTACTTACTATATGTAAATCTTTCCCAAATATTTTTCAGTCGGACCGAAAAATGCAAGTTAAGATCATAATATACGTGTTTATTTGGAATATATGAGTATATGCTGTACAAATTGGAACTGGGCAGGCCATACACCTCGTCTATCAGTTATATGTAACGGTAATATAGTACACTTGTTGCGCGGAGAATACAATAATACAAGTAAATGCAATTCTACAAAATCGGCAATGTCATTAATTTATTTTGAAGTTGATAATTGTAATAGTACATTGGCTATAGTATAAAAACAGAACAGTTTAGATTTTCAATTGAGTAAATAACCAAGAGTTGTGATTCCACAGGTAGATTTTAGATTTAATAACAATATAATAAAGATTCCACTATAAAAAGTTTTCCACTAGAAATATATGAGTTCATTCTTGTAATTTAGTTTTTTGTATATGTTTTTTCGAAATGCAATAATAATAATCATGTTTTCGGTTTAGTTTTGCAGAATATTTCAAAATATTCAATTTTTAAATTTTACACCATAAAGAACTTTTTTGATTTACCCTAGAGGAAAAATAATCTTAGTTCATTCATTTATAATTTCATATTTGGAGAGAAGATTTGAAAATACTGTTCGGGTAGTATTTTTTTTTTCTTTATGAAGAGAAAGGAGTAGGATAAGATCAACAATCTCTGCTTTAACGAGTTGGAGAATGATCACGAGGAGCGCCAACGTCTCTGGAAGGATAAGAATCTCTTGAGTCTCTAGAGTATTCATCTCTTGGACCACCGTAACCACCGTCTCTTGGACCACCATAACCACCATCTCTTGGACCACCATAACCGCCACGATAACCACCATCTCTTGGACCACCGTAGCCACCGCGGAATCCACCCCTTGGACCACCGTAGCCACCACGGAAACCACCACCTCTAGAGCCGTCATAACCACCACGGAACCCACCTCTTGGGCCACCACGGTAACCTCCACGGAATCCACCTCTTGGACCACCGTATCCACCACGGAAACTACCACCTCTAGATCCATCATAACCACCACGGAACCCACCTCTTGGACCACCACGATAACCACCGCGGAAGCCACCACGGAAGCCACCACGGAATCCACCACGATGAGATTTTCTGATTGGTGGTGGATTATCATCTCTCTCTACACTAATAATGTTACCTCTAAATTCATAATTGTTTAATTTATTCAAGGCGTCTTGTAAGATCTCTTCATTTGGAAATTCTAAAGCACCAGTACCATCAAATTCTCTAGTATTCACTGAAGAAAATGTAGTTTCTAGATCATTTTCTCTAGCGATATCTTTCAATTCTTGCCAAGATGAACCTTCTGGTAAGTTTCTAATAGTTAATCTGTATCTCTTAACAGGTAATCTAGAGAAAACCACTTCCAAAGGTTTATCAGCAAATGATTTACCATTAACTTCTTCAATGGCTCTTGAGGCAGATTCAGCTTCTTCAAATTCTACAAATGCAAAGCCATTTAAGATTTTAACTTCTTTCATTGGACCGAAAGGTGCAAAAATTTCATTTAGTTCACTTTCTTGAACATCAAATGGGAATGGCCTAACAAATAATCTAGTATTAGATAATTCACCTTCATCTGAGTTATGATGATGATGAGTTGGAGGCATATCATAAGAATGTGGGACATGTTGTTCACCTGGTTGATAATAAGGTTGTGGTGGTGGAATATCTTGATGTTGTTCATCATGTTGTTGTAAATGTTCTTGGTTGTGTTCTTGTTGAGGATCAGATTCCACTGGAAGACCTGCTTGATCTTGATGGTGTGGTTCAGCTTGGTGTTGCTGCTGTTGTTGTTGTTGTTGTTGTTGCTGTTGCTGTTGTTGTTCAACTGGAGTATCCATGTTAGTATCCTCCATCATAGTGGAGTCTTGAGTTTCAACTGGAGGTGGAGGTGGGACAGCGTCGTTGACTTCCGTATTTTCAGACATTGTCAAATTAACTAAAATAGAAACTTGTTTATCTATCGTATATTGAATAACTTAATGCCATTTGTTGAAATTTCCAAAATTGTTATTGGAAAATTTGACTCTTATATACTGGCATCATAAGCCGTGCGGGTAACAGGCCGTCATCTTGCACGAACTCCCTTGTAAGCTCCACCACTGATTTGTTACAGATCTGGTGGGCACCATACTGCATCACAACGATGAGTAACTGAAACATAGGTAGTCTATTCACTGTTTTTAAATAAATTATATGCAATAGTGAGAGAATATGCAGAAGTAGTTCTTTTTTCTTCTTGTGTGAAAAGATGTTAAGGGAGACAGTATCTTGGTTTACTAGGTTGAAGTGGAGTCACACAGAATCAGGTATATACAAAAATCGTAGCGCCAAGTGAAGGAAACTGGTTAAAGTTTGCAGCCATATCTTTGTCGTTATCTATTTGCTCTTTTCTTAGTGGGCGAAAAGAAGAAGAAAAAATATTTTTTGGCCCCTCAGTGAAAATTTGGAGTATTCTCACTTTCTACGATGTGGCAGGGTGGAGAAGATTGGATTAGGGCTGCATAATAAAGCCCTTACTTAGGGGTATGATACTAAGTATTGTTGCTACAGTGGAACTTCTTCAATATGGAAACACTACAGTTAACCTTCTTGATGCATTGAGCCACTCGAAAAAGTGACTACTGGGGTATTACACTACAGTGCATGAGATATTGCAGTGATTGCAACAAAATGTTTTCTTTCGTTTGGTTTTACTCAAAGTCATTCTTAGTATTATGTTTTAGCACGGCGCTATCAGTCTGGGCCGTGATTTTTCTGCAATGGCTACATTTCGAAGAAACAATAGGCCTGTTTATTATAACACCCACTATACTATATGGTGTAATATACACTCATTACAACAAGAAGTAAAGGAATTTTAACACCTTGTTGGAGATTCAGTCTAGATTTTTTATGATGGCTGTATGGAACCCAAGAAGATACTATTCTGTGGCGAACAATATCTTTAATTATAACGTAGTCAACAAACTGCCGTTACCTGAATATAATGCTACCGCTATTCTACTAAAGCATCAATTAACCAACTCACAACATCTACATTTGAAGACTAAAGATAATAATAATGTTTTTTCAATTGGTTTTAACACATTCACCGATAATGATATGGGGCTGCCTCATATCTTGGAACATACAACATTATGTGGCTCCAAGAATTATCCAATTCATGATCCCTTCTTCAAAATGTTAAATAAATCTGTAGCAAATTTTATGAATGCAATGACGGGGAGTCATTACACTTTTTATCCCTTTGCCACTACAAACAGAACAGATTACAAGAATTTACTTGATGTGTATTTGGATGCTACTTTACATCCAAATTTATCATATTATGATTTTATTCAAGAAGGTTGGAGATTAGAACACGATAACGTTAGGGATAAAAACAGTAAACTTACCTTCAAAGGTGTTGTGTATAATGAAATGAAGGGGCAAGTATCTAACATGGATTATTATTTTTATAATCAATTTATTCAAAAATTGTTTCCTGATTTGAATAATTCTGGTGGTGACCCTAAGCGTATCACAGATTTGAAATATCAACAATTAGTGGATTTCCATAAACAAAATTATCATCCTTCTAATGCATTGACTTATTCATACGGTAATTTCCCACTTAATGACTTATTGGAAAAATTGAATACTGAATTTAGTAAATTTACACCATTGACCAAAACTATCAAAAGGATAAAGGGGATTGAATTAAACCAAAATGTCCAAATTGAAACAGAAGGTCATTTTGATCCATCATTTCCTGATGATAAACAAATTAAAGTATCATTCACTTGGGACTGTGGTAAGGGCAAAAATCTGTATAATAATTTCTTATGGAAAATATTATCTTCACTTATACTAGATAATCAATCATCACCATTTTATCAATCTCTAATAGAATCAGGTTTAGGGACAGATTTTACTGTCAATACTGGTTTTGATAACACTGTAAATAATAACTCTTTAACTATTGGTTGTCAAGGTATAAATAAAGATCAAATAAATGAAGTGAAAAAAGTAATCGATAAGACTTTCAATGATATTTTAATGACTCCATTTGATAAATTGAAAGTGCAAAGTATCATTGAACAAATTGAGTTGAATAAGAAAGATCATAAATCGAATTTTGGGTTGAGAATCTTATATGGTGTTTTACCTCAATGGTCAATTGGTAGTAATCCGTTGGATTTATTAAATCTTACCGTCTTACTGGACAGGTTCAAGAAAGATTATACTGAAAGGGGAGATAAAATTTTCCATGAATTATTACTATCCAATATTATCGATAAGAATACTTTACAATTTGTCATGGAAGGTGACAAGGAATTTTCTTCAAAATTACAAAATGAAGAAGATGAAAGATTACAAAACCATGTTAGTTCATTAAAAGATGGTGATAAAGAAGCGATTTATGAAAAGGGTTTGCAATTATTAACTAAGCAGGAAAATAATGAAGATTTATCGTGTTTACCATCTTTAGCTGTTAAACAGGATATTGCTAGGGAAAGTCCTGTGTATCCAATTGAATCCAAATCGAATTTTGTCACTAGGTTAACTGAAACCAACTGTATCACATATTTAAGAGGTCAAATCAATCTTAATGATATTATACCAAGGGAATTATATCCATTTTTACCAATATTTACAGAATCGTTAATGAATTTGGGTACCAAAACGCAAAAATTCAAAGATATTGAAACAGAAATACAATTTCATACTGGTGGGATTTCAGCAAGTTGTAATGTTATGGATAATCCATTTAATTTATTACCTAAAATTGTCATGAATTTTTCTGGTTGGTCATTAAATGCCAAGACAGATAAGATAATTGAATTTTGGGATAAATTGATATTAAACACGGATTTTGTTGCCAATAGGGAAACTTTGAAGATATTGATTAAGATGATAGCCTCTTCGTCGATGTCATCTATATCAGATTCTGGGCATTCATTAGCTATGAAATATGGTGGTGCACATTTTAGTGTTTCCAAATCTATAAGTGAAACTTTATCAGGGTTAGAACAATTACAATTTATTAATAAGTTGAATAAAATTATTGAAAGTGAAGATGAAGAGTTATTTAAAACAGAAATAATTGATAAATTGATGCAATTACAAGAAATTATTAAAAATTGTCGTAATAGAATAAATTTTTTCATCATTAGTGATTCACAAGAACAAATATCTGTTGTGCAAGGACAAATAAATAAATTTGTTGAGAAGTTTAATGGAGATAAGATTGACACGGCTATGATCACATCTGAATTCCCCTTGATTGGTCACCGTGATAATATCACCACAAAATTATTAGAATTCCCCTTCCAAACTCATTTTTCATCAATTTGTCAACCCAGTGGTATAAACTATTTACACCAAGATAGTGTTCCCCTAATGATACTTTCCCAAATATTAACATTTAAATATCTACATCGTGAAATTAGAGAACGTAACGGAGCGTATGGGTCCGGTATGAATTATGATTCATTGAATGGTATCCTGTCATCATTTAGTTATAGAGATCCTAATCCCATGAATTCATTACAAGTGATGGAATCTATCAGTGAGAATGGTAAGTTAATTAATGATATCGGTAAAGTGGATATCAATGACGGTAAATTAAGACTTTTCCAAAGTATTGATTCACCTATAAGTAAAAGAAATGAAAGTTTATGGTATTTCAATTATGGTATTACAGATATGATGAGACAAACACGCCGTAGTCAAATAATCGATTGTCAACTGAATGATTTGAGAAGAGTTTTCGATAAATATCTTGTTAATAACTTGGAGAAGGCAAAGATAATTGTTGGACCTCCCATTCATGGTGCCAAATTGGAAATAATTAAGTTTTTGGAGAATTATTAGATACTAACTATATAGTGCATGGCATGTAGATATATATATATAAAGAGAGTAGAAAGATTAAACCCAAATTGCCTTACCACGTTTCTCCATCTTTTCAGCTAATTTAGTAACTTGTAAATTCCAATCGATCAATCTTTTATTCATCTTTTCGATTTGATTATTGTTGATAATTCTTGGTTGTACCCAAGTGATAGTGATGAGTTGATTAACTTGATCGATGGACCCCTTCAATAGACCCAGTGAGATGGCTTTCATTACCAAGTGTTCTACATCATTTTCATTTAGATGAGTCGCGGTTGCCACGTCATTAAATGATAATATCCTAATATTTTTAGTGAAGACAATTTCAATCAAAGTCATGATACAAATTTTTTGTCTTAAGAAATTTTCATTTTGCACAAACAAGTTGATCTGATCTGTTGTTTCTTGTGATTTGTTGTTTATCAAATTGTTAAAATTGGTGAAATCACCGCAAGTTAAACAATTTAATAAAGAAATGATCCAATTTAGAGTCTTGTCCTGGTTATTGGATGATATGGTGTCAGTTAATTTATTATTGTTTAATATTTCACCGAAATTGAAGATCTTGTCACCTAATATAGCAGCCACAAAGATATCTATAACGAAATCTAGAGTAATATTAGAGTTGTTAGAAGAGTTTGGATCCAA
Organism: Grigorovia transvaalensis; assembly: GCA_003708445.3. NCBI lineage: Eukaryota > Fungi > Ascomycota > Saccharomycetes > Saccharomycetales > Saccharomycetaceae > Grigorovia > Grigorovia transvaalensis. The sequence goes on along the minus strand of PPXN03000012.1, from coordinate 197,997 downwards.
ACTGGATAAATATAGTAGAGAATTGTAGTAAAAAGAGTTATAATCTTTCTTCAATTTGTAATAGAAGGAATTAACTTCGTAGAAAGTACTAGTCACTATACTTAGAGGAGAATAATTCACATTAATGAATTGTAATTCGAATTTATTTAAGATATCTCTTGCGACGGGTAAATCGCCATTCAACAGATAAATATTAGCCAATTGTAAATCGATCAAAGCGCATGCTTCCACATGATTTCTCAACCCATCATTTCTTGTCTTTTCGTTATCAATCTTGATAAATTTTGTCTTTAGAAGGTTTAATTCATTCAAAGCAGTGTCGAAATCTACACCAGCCAAAGATTGAGTCAAGAATTGCACTACGTCAATCTCGTTTATCCTGTCTATGATAGGAAGCAAAACCTGTTTGTAGAAGGCCAATCTTACTGGTACCGTCTCTTGCGACTCGTAGAAGCTGGTGACATCTGTAGTGAACTGATGCCACAACTTGTTCTCGTAGTTGTCACGGAGTTGCTGGTAGAGTTGTTGCAGTTGCGCAGAGGGTGTGTGGGAGTCCCATGGGAGTTCTTGTAGGCTGAGCATGGTGTGTTGTTTGCAGTGGTGGGTGTTAAGTGTTACAAGTTCGAGATTTTTCAGTTTTTTCCTGAGGAAAGTTTTGCTTCTTTCCTCGACGAGCCGTTGAGATGAGTGAGGGTATGTACTTTGCAGTGGTGGGGCACGCTGGGAGGGCGTGTGTGCGGCAGAGGGAGTGTGTACTAACAACAGAGCAGCTGTTTTGAAATCTAGCGATATGGTATGTGTAATCTAGGAATACAACGGGTTTGAATGTCTGTGTTTACTAACAAGAGAATGAGAGATAGACCACTGAAGAACAAGAGAAAGTGGTGAGCCTGGCCCAAAAGGCCGTGGCAGAACACTCCCTGGAGAGGGATATTGCCCAGGCAGTGAAGACGCAGTTGGACACAGAATATGGTGTCCATTGGCATGTTGTGGTGGGGAAGAATTTTGGGTCCTTTGTGACTCACGAGAAGGGCCATTTTGCCTATTTCTACATCGATGCCCTAGCGTTCCTTGTGTTCAAGACTGCGTAAACCCTATGTAACTGTATATAGACCACATTGCTGCTTATATACCAACCTATGTATCCGCGCATTGAGCAAATCGAATTTAATTAATGCTACAAAGAACAAAGAACAAAGAACACGATAACAAACACGATAACAAACACGATAACAAACACCGCTATGGACACTGTCAAACGGAAAGTGGGCAGACCGGGCAGGAAGAAGATAGACGTGCAGTCCCAGAACAAACGGACACAACAGAATAGAGCCGCACAGAGGGCGTACAGAGAGAGGAAAGAGGCCAAGTTGAAGTCTTTGGAGAACAGAATCAGTATCTTGGAGAAACTAAACACACAGCGTGAACAAGAAAGTGTCTTCTTGCAAGCACAGTTGTGTAACTGGAGAAAGGGCAGTCCACCAACAGACACGGGCCACATCGATAAATTCTTGTCACACTCTAAGCAAATCAAAGAACAACTGATAAAGGACTATCTACACGAAGGTGAACATCTAGATGAATTGATGACTACACTGTCCAGTGGACCCAGTGGTATCCATCATATCTCCAAGATAGGTACAGATAGTACTCAAGTGGATAACCAATCTGACAAATTTAAAGATGACACTACCGTTACTGCTACTATTACTAACAGTAATACTCCAAATAGTCCCAATGATCACTGTAATATAGATTCAAATACAAATAAACTTCAAGATAAGAAAGATAATAACAATAAAGATAGTATATCACTGTTCTTACAAACACCAAAAAATGGTATATCATTAAACAACACTTTACCTGTCAATACAGATTCGCCAATTTCATTTGACAAGAACATCTTTCAAGATAATAAAGCTACGATTATTACTGCTGCTACTACTGCTACTGCTACTGAACCGACTACTAATAATCACACAGATCATAGCAACAAACATGCTGATTCATGCAATAATTATGATAGTGATTCAAATTTCTGGTCACAATATGGTTCAAATATCAACAATATTGACAGCAGCAACATGGAAAATTCATACAGCAACAGTAATAATAACCCATTTACCAATAATTGGGATAATACTATCTTGAATAACTATATCATAGATGAAAACGATATTGAAATATTAGATCCATCTTTATTTACAATAAGTCAGGATAATACTACTAATACCTCTAGTGATAACACTAAATCAAGTAATAACTTAGCATTCCCTGACATTTGGAATGACAATTTACTGGATTATTTACAACTAACTACTGATTTGAATGCAAACAACAACAGGAACAAGAAACTAAAACCACCTAAAAGAAATAAAATCAAATGTGATTTGTTAACTGAACATGTAATCAATAAGAAAAGTTTACAAAGTTTAATGCAAGATAGAGAATTTATTGATTCACACTCACATACACATTCATCCTCCAATAACAACACAACGAGTGGCCAAAACAACAATAACCACGAAGATAATGATGAAAACAGTGATACCAATAGTACATGTTCCAGTTGTGATTCTTGCTGTTGTGGTGACCTTATCACAGAGTTTACCAAAAACTCCACGGATCCCTTGGAAGTGGCCATGAAGAATCTGTGTGACAAATTGTTACTGGGCAGTGAAGTGGACAACACCAAGAACTTCGTGCTGGTGGACCCGAGCGTCATCTCTTCGAACATGTGTTGATACTACAGGACATTTCTTGTAGCAGAAGTACCAGAAGTTATGGTGGTTTTAAATTTTTCACATTTCTTGTTTATGTTGTTTTGCTTTACACTCAAGTGTGCTACGATAAAAGCTGCAACAAACACACGCTTAGCACTTACCATGTCCCAGGGTAACATCGATCAGACACTGGCTGAACTGTCGCTAGACACTGACAGCGGTACGGCTCCAAGTACCGCCAATTCAAACGGTTCTTTACACTTCTTGAAAAATGTTCACTCCTCCCCGACTATAGGTCAGCATAACGATGTTGCTGTGATGACTACCAAAAGAGAAAATACAGATAACGGGAACATACCCAATGATAACACTGTCAACACTATGGACACAGATAACCAAAAAGAAAACTCGTTGTCTAGTATAAGAGCTTTGAAAATGAATTTGAATAATAACAACAATACTAACAATAACAATAACAATAATACTAACTTGAGTCAACGTAAACCAACTTCTCATCCATACCAATATGAATATTTCACTACTGATTCCATGGATAATTCAGATACCATAGTGGACACTTCAATAGATAATGATACGTTGGATAAAAGCAATTCGCAAAAAAATAAAAAGACTAATAGTCGTAATAGTCTAACCACAAATCACCACTCTGAGCATGATCCAGGCTCAGGTACTCTTTTCGGGAAGGATAAACTCATTAATCAAGCTGTTTTTACTCAAATTATAAAGAAAGATATGAAAAGAAGAAGAAATGATAGTATTGGTAGCAACAACAACAACAACAACAACCACAACAACAAAAACTTGGCTCCTTTAACTTCTGTAAACACTTCAAATAACAACAATAACGATGATAATGATAATGATAATAAAGTACCAGGTAATAAAAATACTGATGATATATCTACCAAAGATTCAGAAAAGAGACCACTTGCACCCAGTGAAACAAAGCCAATGTCTGCTACGGCAAAGATGATGTTAAGATTATATGGTGATAAATCACAACAATCAAGAGAAAATACAAGAGAAAAGGATTACTCCAAGGATTCTACAACTATTAAGATTGATCAAAATAATAGAGCTAAGAAGATGGAATCACTAGATCATAATCCAAGTAGTACTAATTTACCTGAAGTGAAAAAATTGAAAACACCCACTAATAGTGACTTGGAAATTCAAAGGAAGAAACAATTATCAAAGAATTTCTATAAACATAATCATTTACCCAAACATTATGCTCCATCTTCATCTTCCTCTGGTGAAAGCTCAGATGATGATTTCCAAGAAGATCAAGTTGAAGTTATCTTGAAATGGAGAGATCAATTCCCAGGTATCGCCAAATGTCACATCGCTGTCGTTAGTAAAGATATAATCTCAACATTAAAATCATTAAAATATCATAGTTATAAATTAGATAAAAAAAATATTCATTCATTAAAGATGAAATTCGATAAATCAACAAATGAATGGTATATACCAAATCTTTTCCTGCCACCTGGTATTTATAAACTACAATTCCAAATTAATAATAATTTACTACATTCTGATTTCTTACCCACAGCCACTGACACAGTAGGTAATATCGTTAACTGGTTCGAAGTCTTGCCTGGCTACGATCGTATTGAACCAATAAGAATTGAAGAAAAATCCATGGAATCTATAGCAAATACTAACAACGACTCAGATAATAACAACAATAAATTCAATAACTCTACTTTTGATGATAGTATGGACCTAGATAATATTTCTTCTTACTCTTCAGGTAAATTTAATAAATCTGCAACGTCATTAACTGATTATGCTGGTATTTCACGTTCAAGTTCAACAATGAGCAAGAATCATACATCAAATTTAAAATTATCAGGTCTTTATGGTTTCACTGGGTTACAACCCGCAAAGATTCAGTACTCTAATGAACTTCCTGAATTATTTAAATTTGATACAAATAATGATTCTTCATTTGATCAAAATTCATTTGATGAAGATTCTGAAATGGCCAATCCAAAGATGAATGAAAATTTCGATTTGAATTTATCCAAAGTCGTTGACTTAAATCAAGATTATTTATTTTCAAATATTCAAAATATTGCAAAGATGGATACAGAAGAAGCTGAACAATTTTTCTTAAATAAATTCAAAGTACCTGATTTACCCGTTTACTTGAATTCACAATATCTAAATAAAAATTTTGATAGTCAATTAAATCATATCATACCGCATGTTAATTTAAAACATTTATTAACCACTTCAATTAAAGATGAAATTATTTGTGTTGGTTGTACTACTAGATACGAGGGTAAATTTATTACTCAAGTAATTTATGCACCTTGTAATTTTGATAATTAAAGCAAATACAATACAATTATTCTTCTTTTTCATTCTTTTCATTTTTTTCATTTTCCTCATCATCATCATCATCATCATCATACCCAACTAATGAAATAAACTACAAGACTTTTCCCATCTTAGGTTTAATTGTAAATATATTTACACACTACTATGTATTCAATTTTTTTTACTCTTATATAGAATACACTTACTGAACGATCATTTAACGAAACACCTAATATTAAAATACCTCTACCCTTGTCTTTTCTTTTTCCGAAAAAATTAACAATACTATGATATGAATATGTTTTTTGAAAACTTTTATATTAGTGAACTTTATATAATCTTACAGAACAACATTAGTATTTCCTTAGTATTAGAAATGAGAATATCATCTAATGTACAATATCCTAAATTTCTCAATGCAAAATTCGAGTCATATACCACCCAATCATCATTCCTCGTCTTCTTTACAGCTTGCCAAATGTCACCGTTAGCATCTACACCAGCAAGTATATTAACTCCAATTTGAATATCCCAATTATTTGAATTATTAACCGTTAGACGATTCAAAACGGGGAAAGGTTCATAATTACTATTAGTCTCTTCATAGTATACATCTGACTCGGTGTCACATAAACTAGGATACGATGCAATGGAAGCCGTCTCTGAGGCTGAACCAATGAAATTAGATCTACTAGAACAAGCAGTCTTACCAAGATTACTATTCAATATAGTTAAAGTATTACAACTTTTCAAGCAACTCTTATTATTGTCATATCGACATTTTTGACATCTTTTCGATCGCGTAAAATTTAAAACTATAGCATCTTCTTCATTACTATCTGGTATTATTTGATTCAATTTCATCAACGAGCTTTGTGAAATAACTGTTCTAATAGTAGGTGTGGTAAGAAACTTACCATTTTGCTTTGTCCTATGTGTACTTTTACAACTATAGTGAGAGTTACAATCTACCATACTTTGATTACCTGAGTTTATCTTCGAATTGATTTCAAAATAGTAATCCTCTAGCATATCGAAATGTAAATCCAAAATCGGTATAATATATCTTAATTCATCACAATCGTTGGTTGGATCACCTTCAGCGTTTAAACTTATAATATTTGAACTTTTGATCTCAAATCTATTCAATAGGAAATTTTTCACATGATCGATCTCACCAATATGATCTTTGGAAATAGTTAGAAATAATAATTTATATTTACCACCTAATTTACCAATGTCCTTATCTTTAAATTCCTTATTGAGAAATTCTTTCAGACTGAGATAGCGCATCTCATCGGCTAAAATATCTTCAATTTTACCTTGCCCTAACTTATCAAAATACCATGCCCATACTGTAACAAGTTCATTGAAGTCCCCAATCTTAGTTTTGCTATACATATCTTCGTGTGAGTATACGGCTAGGGGAATAAGGAAAGCCCTAGCCCAAACGAAAGGAAAGCAGTATTTAATATATCATAATTCATAAACTGTAGGAAACAACAACCTCAATCACCTTTTGACGTAAAGATATCACCTGATAATAGCAAAATTTGCCTCGAAGGGCAGTAAATTCTCGAACTGTTTATATTTCACGAATACCTTCTATTGTTCTACGTTTTTAGACACAAAAGATCCTAAACAGAAAAAGGAAAAAAATCTTTGTACGGGGGTTTTTCTGGAAAATACAACCCCGCGTTTTTTGCATTGCTTTTTCGTTTGGGAGAGGTGACAAATTGGGGGAATTGTCCCATGCAGGAGGACATTTGGCCAAAAATGACCCAACGATAAGTCACTTAATGCATTGTTTCATGGTAGTATGTCTTATGTTGTTCTCTCGGCATCACCTGGGTTGGTTTGCATGATATCGTGTTCATCTAAATGTTGCAATAACTCGTCAATGGAAATCGAATCCGTACCACCACTCTGTAAAAATCTCTGTTCTAACATCTCTGTCCAAGGTTCTACAAAGCCTAAACCAATATTGGTACTACCTGAAAACCAATCTGTAACTTCATCAGGCAATGATGGATACTCGAAATTATTATCTGCCATTGCCGAATCAATACCCCCAGGGATGTCTTGTGGGAAAATGCCTTTATCATCCACTAAGTTGGATATTACTGCTTGCCCATCGGTTTCGATACCGATATTTGTGCGAAGTCTGGAATTGGTATTGCATGATTGATCAGGTTTGAGGTTCGATGTTTTGTAATTCTTGATATTATCATCACCATTAGTACTATATTGGTTATTTTTATTAGCACTAGTATGCCTTTCGTTATCGGTATTACTCTTTCGGTTATCAATATCATTTTTTCCATCAATAGAACTGCCAGATTCATCATGGTAGGTGTTCGTGGATTCTTTATTTTCACCAACAGAATTCTCAGATGAATCTCTTTCTTTGATCAAAATGCCATGCGTTAATAACAATTTCCTATTCCGCTCCTTTTTCAACTTCATTTCTTTACACAAATAAAGTAATATTGCAGAATATCTGATTGATAAATGAAGCTCATCAGGAGTAGCGTATTTTAATGTAATAGCAGCTAATTTAATTACTCTAATAGTTTCTTCTAAAGATATGCAACACAAAGTTAAGATCGACCTTGCTTCCTCATTACTTGAATTACTTGTCTTTGTCAACATCAAGTAACATTTAACCAAAAATGATACTGCTCTAACTATTCTCATTACCCATCTAACTGGCATGTATTTTAGTAACTTAAATTGATGAACACGCTCTGCTGAATAAATAATCTCTTTTGCAGCATTATAGGCCAATTCCACGTATTTAGCACTTCTGGTTATTTCATTTACTCGTAGTTTCTGAATTTTGGAATCCACTTGCAATGCTAATGAATAGATATATAATTGACAGTATCTATAGTCACATAATATACTTTCCCTGGTAACTTGTTTAGTCAATGCACTTACCTTTCTTTTATTTTTCCTTTGATTTGAGGTATATTCTACAATGGGGACACTCTTTAACAAATCTCTATACGTGTCATACCAACCTTCAATCAAGGGGGAAAGTATACTTAAGACTGCCAAATTATGGACTTGATCATCAGATGCTAATTTTCTGCCTCCTTTCTCATAGTAAATAGTGTCATAACCAATTAGAATAATTCTAATTAGTTCGATCTTTGCCCTTTGCGCGAAAGAAAATCTTAAGGGAAATGGCAAAGTTCTATGCTGCTGTTGATGCACAACCTCATCATTATTTCTATAATAGTAAAGAAGATACTCATCATTTAAAAACTCTCTTTCTAGATCAGTCAACCCACCTTCATGTTTATCGCTATCCTCTTGGATATTCTGTAAAACATTGGCCCATCTTACTTTACTTTTATCGTTACTTAAAATTTTTTCCAAATAAAATTGTTCGTTACCAATGTCAGATTGATCGTTATCATTTTCTTCAAAATTTGTACTCTTATATCTACTATTTTTGAAACTAATTTCACTGAAACTTTCTGCCAATACAGATTTTTGATTCATATTCATCGATGCAAAGGCATCGGACATATGTGCAGAAACAAAAACTTTCGTACTGGTCTCAATAAATCCCATATCTTGCGCTAACCTAATGGCACTACCTGTAAACATCCATGCCATTCTATCACTTCTTCTAATCGCTGCAATCCCTCTTAGTTCTTCATCCTCTTCGGTAGATCTAACGGAAATATCTCTTTCAGAGTTTGCATAATCGTTTCTCTTCCAATGAATTTGTCTAGGATTCCATTCAGTGAAAATTATAAATGCAAAGATAGTACCGATTGATCTAGTACTTGCTTCGGCCCAAATTGTCTGAGATATTAGTTTTTGGCAAAAATCCCATAATCTTTCATGAACTGAAATGTTTCTTTTATTATCTTCACCATTGAAACCTCCAAACTCTGTAAAAGTATGATATCTTGTAGAGATAGTTAAAATAGCACATAATAAAATAGGATATTGAGTTAATTCTGCTGGATCCTGTAACTGCAGGGGAATGTGAGGAAAAAATGGATGCATTGTGGAGAAAAACAAGTCAATAAACTCAATAGCTTCCTGTTCAGTAAGCAACTTCCCATTTCCGATATATTCAAAATCTGTCAGTTTTTTAGTTGGCTTAGGTCTAACATTGCCTAGTTTTTCAATCAATGATGCAGTTGGCCTTTGCGGTCCATTTGGATTCAAGAGTGGTGCAAAGATATTTTCATCTGAAAGATCCAAAATCGCAGTTTCTTTGCTACTGCTGACTATAGGTACAGGGCTACAGTCGGGAGTACTTTGAGTTGAGTTTATATGATCTACTGCTACTTTATTCATGATTGATGCTTTCTTCCGGGATACTGAACCTGCTGCCTTAGCGAGAAACTGTAGGGTGTTTTGCATGGATGTTAATTCTAATCTCCATCTGCTATCATTTTCTAGAGAAGGAAGCTTAACGTTGGATTTGTCTATCTTGCTCAGTTTTGGTTTAGTAATGCTAAATTTGAGCTGTTCAGAATTGTTGCTCGTATTTAGCTTTCTTTCTGCTTGCTTTTGTAAACCAGCATCTAGTTCATCATTCAAAACTATTGCTTCTGAAACAATTTTCTTATTACCATTCACTTTTGTAGTGAAAAGACATTCTCTTTGCTCTCTCCTGCACCTCACACATGGTGGTGGATGTGGTTCTTCGATGGGTCCCAAATCACATTTTACTTTTCTCAACCTACAATTTAGACAAGCTTTATAATTTCTTCTCCATTTCGGTCTTTTCTTTGCTAAATTGACATCTTGGGATTCTTGCTTAGCAAGAGTAGAAGATTCTGCAGACACTGATACCATTACATGCTCTTTGGTAGTTACCTTACCTTTCTTTTCAGCAATTTCAGACGTTTATGCAGATAGCCTAAAAGTCGAATTTCAAAAGTTTCACATGGAAAAATAGCGAGAAATGCTTTTCATTAAATTACAGTACAAGTTATATAGGTTTGGAATATTATATAGTAGGGGTATCTTATTAATTAGAGGTGTATGATCTTGGAAATATCAAATTTGTTCTAGTGTACATGTTCTTGCTTCACGGTGTTTTATTAGAAGCTCTCTTACTTTCAATATGCAATTGCATCAATCTGTTTTTCCGCTCCAGTCTTCTAGTCTGTCTTCTTGAGCCAGTATTGATCATGGCAGATACTCGCTTGTAAAACTCTTCATCTAATTCATCAAATTCGCCAATGACCAAATCGTCAACATTATCATCATCAATTTCATCAATTCGTATATCGGCATCTTCAAATCCATTCATATTTCCGTTGGATGCAGCTCTTAACAACGAATGTAAGAAAAGCTGACTTTCTTTGTCAAAGCTTGAACCGGAAGCACTTTCCAAGTAGCCACTATGAGGATTATCGCTGAAAACTGTTGTGGGCTCATTGGATTCTTCTGAGCCATGAAAGTTTGGGCTATTACTACTTGATCCTGTTTCTTCATTTTCTGATAGTCTAACATTATTGAAAACATCATCATCATAGGTGATTTGGACACCATCATCATGCTCTGGACTGATAACTGATTCATTTGACTCACCACGGAATGGTATGGACTTGTTATCTTTAAATTCTTCATGGTTTGGACTTGAAGTGACAGTAGTGATAGTATTGCTGTCATTATGTTCTTCAATTTTGCTGTAATAAAATTCACCATTTGTATCGATTCTATAGCGTATATCCAAGTCCGGATTATAATATGAGTTGGATTTATTGCTAGAAAATGGGTCACTACCATAACTTTTTGTGGAAAACTTCTCATCAGAATATGTTTTGGAATATTTGCTAGAACCCAGGGATGGAGAATCCTTGAATGGGTTGGCTTGGTATGATTTCAATTTCTTTACATAATCCAATCTATCTAAATCAATACAACCTTTCAAGAAAGTTTTATGCAACTTGTAGAAAAGAGTCATAGAAGTACCGAGTCCAATGAATGAAGCAAGCACCAACATAACAATGAAAGCGGCAGTTTTCCCACGGAAAGGCGATGTTGAAAGTAGCATAGTAGCTTCAACATAATCCATAGAACCATTATCTTGATTTAGTTTATTTCTGGTTCTATGTCGAGCACTTGAGGGAGAAGAACCTTGATTTCCTTCTATTGAGCCACTATTTTGCCCCGAATGCTCCTGTTGAACACTTGCTTCCTGAAACAAATATTGTAAAGAAATTTCAGGGTCTATCAAAGTAGCTAACTCATGAAATGCTGAATTAGGATTTTCATACAATGCAGAATTAGGGTCTCTAATGAAAGCTTCTAAATCATCAACATAACGTTCAGGGAAATAAATCTCAGCAATTGAGACAATATAATTATATTTCTTGGTAACATATGGAACGATTTGCTTAACTTGAACGTCACTCGCGGTAATACGATATTTCACATTATCTACGTCCGTTGCAGCAATTGTTGTTTGTGCAAAATTTGAACTAGTTGGAGATGCAATTACTTTATTTGCCAATGATGTATAAGAAGTATACCATTCATCGTTTATATCAAGAGCTCTTCTTTGCAAAAGAGTTGTTCCATTAAACTGAGTAGGATCTGGGACTAATTGTTTGTTATCGCTTATCATAAATGGATATGCCAAAATATATGGTAAAAAGTTGAACACTTGAGCAACAGCTAATGGTGTATTGACTAAGAATGTATAATGAAGTTTTTGCTTGAATCCCAAAGTCAGTAGAACATTATCTTTTTTGGATTGAACGACATTGTCAGGTTCAATTGCAGCAGGCATAGTGGCTATTGCTTCAGTGTTTAAAGTAGTGCTGGAAGCAGTTTGACTTTCAAGAATGATCGTGGAAGGTAACCAACTCAAGGTCGATACAGCAGAAAGATGGTCTTTGTCATTAGTACCAGCTTGGGTAGTATGTCCAGCCATATTATCTGAATTTGGCTTTTTATTGGAAACCCAACTAGCTGAGCTTATTCCTGGTTGTATTAATCCTGATTTCAAAGTAGTAACCTGAGTTACTTTAGCACTGGGTATTTGGACCGTTGAAACTGTCTTGAAAATTTTGGAGACGCCACTACCGGTTTGTACTATGGTTCCTTGTTTGACTGAAGATACAGGAAAGATAGGATTTTCAGTATTAGTAGTATCATGCACATTTGAAGGAACTGCATTTGAAATACTTGCCTTTGGGTTAACTGTTGATTGCTTATCTTCATCTATAAACTGAGAATTAGTGTTTTGAATTAAACCACTGATAACAGATTCTGAAGAGACTAGCGTATTACTTTTTGATTTAGTCGAAATGATATTGAAGTAATTTCCAGATGAAAGAGTAGTAGTGGACAGAACTTCATACTTTGAGGTAGCATGTACATGGATAGGTTGTGGTGAAGTTGAAGTGAATGAGGCAGGTCTATCAGAACTTGATATGATATGATCCACCTGATTTGATTCTATCAGCTTAGACACGTCTGCAGTCCTGGAACGAGCAGATGTAAAACCAGAAAAGTGTTTTGAGCTTTGTACTGTTGAAGCTGCATCTGAAAGAGAAGGAGGCACAATAATATAAGGAGAAACACCAGATTGATAGCTACTAACAAAAGTAGCTGCTGTACTAACAGTTTTGGAAGCTTCAGTCTGTTGGGCACTTGCAATTTGAGATACGGTAGCTACACTAACAGTTGTACTAATTGAAGATAAGGATTTTTTGGTGGAAAGTATTTTTGAATTGATAACATTATCAGGTTTTGAAGTTGATAGACCTAAGACTTGCGAGCTGACAGCATTAGGACTAACAGTAGTTTTGGCTTTATCAACACGAGTAGTAGGAGACAGTTGCGAAGTTGCAGTTGTAAAAAGTTGTTGTGAAGACAGTAGCACTTCTGATGTTAGCAAATCAGTTTTTGAAGAAAGTACAGGAGTTGAAGCACTTACAGAAAGTGGGTCAATCGATTTATTAGACAAAATGGAACGTTCAACACTCTTACTTGTAGAAATGGCAGCTGCTTGTGCAGGTGGAACAATAATGGGCGGTATATTATTATTAGTTAGAACTGAAGACAATCCAGTAGAAGTTACTGTTGATTGTGAACTAGCTTGTGATAAAGTTGGGGAAATAGCTGCTTTAGTAGGAATGTCAACTGATTGCACAGCTGGATTTTGGTATGATATTGTAGGAGGAATAATGATTCCCGAAGTGGTAGAAGATGTAGTTGATGATAGAATTGGATCACTACTGAGCAATTGAGAACCGATAACAGGAAGTGTTTCAGTTGCTACTGAAGTAATAGTTGGTGGAATAATAATATTTGGTGAGGCTGAAGTATTAGGAACTTCGATATTTGAAGAAGCAGTGGCAGTGAGGTAAACGTTAGTTGTTTGATCAGGTTGACTAACTACAGTATTAGACTCTGGAAAACCGTCAGTTAGACGTACAGCACTAAATCCATTTGGAGCTGTAGATATGGGGATAGCAATTGTATTAGAATCTGCGGTGATTGCTGGTTGAGTAGATGAAAAATCAGTGGTTGGTGGGACAATTACACTTACTGGTAAATCAGCATTAGTAGAAGTCACAAAAGTTACTGTCGGACTTACCTCCGATTCTACCCTCACATTATTTCCATCCGAAGGATTACTATCTGGATCCTCATTATTTATATTGTTATTATTGTTATTATTATTATTATTATTTGTGTTGTCTTCAGATGTAATAGTGAAAGTGCTCTCTGGAGATGCAATCGAAGAAAGTATTGTTGAAGAAATAGAACTTGGAAAGAGGTTGATTAAAGTAACTGTTGGAGATGCGAACTGGTAAGTTGAATTATTCTGTTCAGCAACTGTATAAATTGAGGAAGCTGTAAAGGAATTTTCCTGAGTAGCAAATGTCAGAGTTGTACCAGCCGTTGTTGTAGAACTGATATTATCTGATGATTTAGTTGGTATTTGTTGAAGCAATGGTTTACTTGTTGGATTAGTCGAAGAAATTTCACCTTGCTTACTATCTGTTTCTTTGATCGTGCTGGAAAAATCGGAGGATGTTACGATCAAAGAAGAAGAAGTGGGTAGTCTTTTGGTTGATTCCGGTAAGGGTATTGAGGAATCGGCATCATGCACTGCAGTACTAGTAGAAATCGTACTTAAATAATTATCTGATATCGATTGAGTAGGGATAGTGGATGATTGTAAGTAAGAATAAGTTTCCTTTGGTAACGAAGTAGTTGAAAACCATTCTGATTGCTCTGTTTCTTGTGAAAATGTAGTAGCACGTTCTGATGATGTAGTCGTGGAAGAATCGCCATCTCGATTTATTGAAATTTGAGTATTTGTTATTGTATCATCATTTGAGAAAGTTGTACTTGTAGTGACGGCTATTTTAGAGGATTTGATAGTATTGATTATATTATCAATAATTGAAGACGTTGTTGATGTTTCCAGAGGTGTGACGGTTTGAAATATGGTTGATGATTGTGATAAAGAAGAAATTATTGAATTTTTATTTGATATTTCTATTGATGGTGATGATGATGCAGGTTCATTGACTGAATTTTGCACTGTTGAATATGAATTTGAAATTTGTTCCTTCTTTCCTTGAGTTTGAGATTGCTCAAGAGCTGCGTCATTTGGAGAAGAGTGGAATGCACTTGTTGCGCTTACCGTTTCCTGATTTTCATCAGTTGGCTCTTTTGCAGCATTTGTCGTTGTAGCTGCGTTACTATTGCCATTATTATTGTTATTATTCTCGTTTTTGGAGTTGGAGTTGGTGTTAATGTTGTTGTTATTATTATTATTATTACTTCTATTATTATCAATTGAATTGATTTGAGATTGAGATTCCTGAGCTTGAACTGCTGAAATATTTAAAACAGCATATGATAAAAGTAGGAAAAGGAGTTGATTTGTCATCTTATATCATAATTTGTTGTTAACTGTTGTGATATTTCGTGTTTATTGAAATGAAGAAAATATACAGATGTTATAATATTTACAAAAAATTGTAGTATTTTGTTCCTCTGGGAAATTGAGTTAGTCACTTGTGATTAATTGGGTAAATATATTGCTTATAGCTCAAAAGACGCTGACAATGAACAGAAAAAGTGTATCTTTTATTTAATTCTTTGAGAAGTTCCAGATGTTAAAAACCAAATCTGTCTTCAACTCGAACGAAAAACCCAAATGAGGCAGGGACAGATAAAATATTTGCATAAAAAGATTTCACGCCAATCTGCAGTTGCCGCTTTCGGTAATTCTGAAGTTCCGAAACCACGTGAGCGCCTCAAGGCACGAAATTCTCGATAAGCTATTTCCTACCGCAGGTATTTCGATGCCCCTATCAAACTTCCTGAAACGGTAGTGACGGGTAACAGCGGCTAACGTGTTTTCCTTTTGTTTACCTTTTTTGGCGACATTTTGCCGTCAAACGTGATTTAAGAATGTTGTTCTTTCTTTTTGTTTATGCAATTTAATCTAGAAGGGAAATATATTGATTTTTGTCCCAAACCCTACTTTAATCTCGACATTTTCCATCAAGCACAATTTTGTACGTGGTTTTCTCAGCACGCTATTTAAAGTAAATTGATTCCTAATGATCTTTTGCCAATACCTCCAAAAAAAAATTACTATTTGGCCCACATACATTTCATCTCCCTTTTCTTACTAGAATTCATTTTCCTTTTTGGTTCAGTATTAACAAAAATGACTATTATCTTTTATCATTAGATAAGGAGAAGGGTTTCAAGTGAATAGCGCATTTTATGCACCGTTAATTTTTATTTATCTGCATAATCAAATGGCTGAAACCACCTTTTCAAGCCAATCCCTTTTTGTAAATTCTATTTATTGATCTCCGTTGTAAACCGATTAAATCATCTTACCTATTATATATGTATACACATATACAAACAGTTAAATATGACGTTATCTTATTGATGATATGCGTAGTATTGTCCCTAGAAATAGAATTAAGTGCACTGCTGCATGAATTTCTGATTATGTAATGCATGTGGGCGATGATAAAAAAAAAAGAAACAGGCTGTATTCAAAAGGTGATTATGCTTTTTTCATTATCCTATTTTGAGTTTTCTGCTATTTTGACAATTAATCGGGTAAACTCAAACTTTATTCAATTTGGAAACAGGTCTTAATGCGAACCATGATAATACATTCCTAGCTAATGTGCCTGATCTGAGGTTCCGTACTCGATGGTACTGCGGGAAGCTTGGATTTGAAAAGCAATGAAAAAAATTAAAGAAGATCCTGCATGCCACTTTAGGTGATGAGATACTAAATCAAAGCACAATTGTAATGGGATGATTCGTTTTGTATTCTTTTTTCTTCTACAAAAAAGACTGAACTGAATCATTATTCTAATCTTCTTCTCTTTAACTCTTCGGGTAAATCATTTGTTGGTGTGGCTATACTACTTGATGCATTTGATCTAATCTTTCTCTTACGACCAGCACTACTATTACTTTTCCCACTACCATCCAAATCAAACGCTAAATCATCCACTTGGAAATTATTTTGATTTTGAAACTCTGTTGGATATGATCTTTCAAACTGATTTAATACATTTGAACAAAGAGACCAATTAATCCCACTACCATTATCACCATTAAATAAATTAGAATCACGATTGATCATCTGTTCTCTCCATTGTTCATTACTCATGTCAGGCGTTCTACGTACTTGAGTCATCATATCAGGATTTTCTTGGAATAAAATATGTACCATTTCACCCCCTTTACCATTTTCACGAGTGGGTATTACATTAAATTTACCAGATAAGTCAGATATTTGATTCTTATATGATTTTCTAAGCTTTACGGCCTTTGTACCATCTGCATTTGTTCGAGCTACTTGTTTTGATATGTCTTCCAAACCGTATACAGAGATTAAATCATCAATGGGATTAGGTTGCTGCGGTAAGTATACAGTATTGGGGTCAATGTAGTAATAATATGATGGTACATTAGTTTCATCTATGCTGCTCATCGTTGTAATTTTTTAGTATATGGTTTTGTAAGTTTGTGATATTTGCCTTTGATGAAGGTGTAGAATATAAAGTAAAGGATTCCTTGATGGTTTTATATGAAAGCACCTACACTTGTATAAAAAATATGTGGGGAATGCTTCTGAAATGAACCCCTGTATTTGGTGTTGGTTGCGGCTATCGTAAGCCAAATTTTGTTGAAAACGTTTTAAGCGAACGTTTTGAGTCATTTTGTACGAGCAGGTACTAGCGAGAAGAATGCCTAGCCATGTCAAAACCTCCAACAAAAAATTTGGATACTGCAACAACTGAGTGAACTGTTTGGTCTTTCTTGAAGTGTGCACTAGTTGATTATTTGGAAGCTGGAAGATGGTAGTCGTTAAAACAGTATTTGTTGATTCCATTATATATTTTTTTGTAAAACTTTTTTTTGACAGTTAGTCCAACAAATCATAAATTTTATGAACTGCTTCATAATCATAAATAAAAACTCTGATGTGCATATATTTGTCGTGCTTCTCTAATTTGGAATAGGATAGCTTCATTTTAGATTTGTTGCTACCATTATCAAAATGTTATGTAACTATATGTGTGCATTATATAAAATAAGGGTGGGGATATGTATATATGGTTGTGAATTGGTTTCAAGCAAATGTTAAATACTGTATCTAAAAATTAGGAGTTTTTAAAACCAGACATCGCCAAATTCCTGCCCTCTTTCTTTACAAAACTGCTAAACGTGAATATTTCTTTTAACAGAATATATACTTACTCCCAAGTTACATAAAAGAATAATCCCCATCTCTAACAGGGAGTTTTTCTATCTGAAAGAGGATGCGAAAAGAAACTTTTATAACCAGATTGAGCATTTAGTGGTCGGAGCCTACTCGGAGGAAACAACTCCATCTCAAAAATCCCAAAACAGTTGGTTGGATCCGGACTTCGGAATCGTGAAAATCCCGAACCCTCTTTTTTTGTACTTCGTTTTTTTTTTTCAAATTAACCGGTTTTTTAAAATATTGAAACGCGTCCATGAAAATCTCTGTCATCCCTAACAAAATCTAAAAGAAAACTGGAATATTCTAACTATAAATGGAACTTGTTTTATTAAAGTATATATAATAGTAACATATGTCGAAAAAAAGAATATTTCTTTATTTTCAAAGTCATCGCAGACTTCTCACAAAATTGCGGTAAACTGACCCAATATCTCGTTATATAAAAAAATATCAAAATATATGACTGAAACTTGCTGGTTGCACTTATTACCGTTTAAACTCCAATATCTAATCAACGAATCATGCATGAGGTTGGGATATAATAGGATATAATAGGTATTAAAAATACAAAAAAATATAGGCGGTTTTAGCTCAGTTGGGAGAGCGCCAGACTGAAGACAAACTTCGGTCGAGTAATCTGGAGGTCCTGTGTTCGATCCACAGAAATCGCATTTATTTTTTGATCTCACAGAAAATATTTTGAGGTCTTGTAACTATATGGATTAACGAAGAGCACCTTTTCAAAGCTGTATTTTATTGAGTGGTAAACATTAGCTTCACTCACAGTAAGTATCAAAATGCGTAATTTCAGCAAATGGTTTGTTGTTTTCTTATGAATAATGATATATCCGACATGCAGTAACTATACCGTATTTATCTAGCATATCAATATTATGACCTATCATGGTTAGTAACCTGCTCAAAAGTAAGCATCTTGTTTGTATAAAGCTTTCATCGTTTTTATGGTTGGCAACTACATGAGTGTTTTTGTGTTTCCATCATTTCTTCTCTTTCTTGTAATAAATCTTTAGTTCTCACTGTTAAAACTTCAAAAGACAGTTTGTTATTAGGAAAGTAGCGTCTTCTGATACAAAGCTGCATTATCAGCGCCCATGAGAGGTACATTGGATTGCAACCTAATTAATCTCGAAAGGAGTTGCACGTATAGAAGTGTGTGGAGTAGAGTAAGAAACAGATCGGAGATGTGGAAGATAAAGATCAGAAAAAATTCTATCATGGTGGCAAAATGTTCTTTACAATATATTTAACAATTTGCTACCACTTTCTGTTTGATTTGTTCGAGGATGAAATAATTAAAATGTAGATTATAACAATTTAATTTGGACTATTTTACCGGAGGCCTTCAGACAACGCTAAGATTGGTATGAACTTCTTGCTTTTGCCTTTGTAGATTGTCTATTTCATTTAGTTGTTTAAAATCTATCACTGTCCTGTACGAGTTATCTTATTTTTTTAGCTAATAAGAGAGGAACGGATAGACAACTTTGAGGTAAATAAAATCTTTCTGTAATAAATCTTCCATAACTGTTCCATTTTTGTCCATTAGCCATCATCCTATCTGCTGCTATATACATTTATAACTAAGGTACATATATATACCTTAGGTTTATCCTTCTCACCATCTTTCGAAGCTGAATAGGCAACACTCTTTATTTAATTAAATATTGTAACTACAGTTCTTTATCTCGAACAGGCCAACTGAGTCTCCCAGAGTGCCATGACAGACGCATTGGAAATCCATCGGAAAGGGCTGTTGAAATTGGTTTCTTAATTAATTTGGTCTTTAAATCATTAAAAGAGAATTTTTGTGGTTCTAACCACTTTTCTGACATGACCATAAAGTGGTTCAGTTATTTTTTGCTGAAATCTTTAATATTCCTTCTATTATAACTAACTAGACCTAGAAATCTTCTAGCGTCCTTTTGTGTTTTATAATCGGCCATGGATTAATGACTTTTAATTCATCAGGTTCCATACGAATACCATCCTTATTAAGGATATGTCCAGGGAGATTAACTTCTTCTCTAAAGTAATGGCATTTCGATTCTTTTGCAATTAATTGAGTTGGTTTATGTCAAGAAAAGCCAAATGGAAAGATGAACAAGATTCCTCCTTCAATGATCTGATGTGAAAATTAGTGAAGGAACCAAATTTCACAGCTTTTTCAGTTAAATACCAATTCGTGTTACCATAGATGCTAGTAGAGAAGTAGCGACTGCAGTCTTGGATTTTCTCAATGAAAATTGGTTTTATTAATGGAGTTGTAACTTACCTAACTCATACATCAACTAATTATCACCTCAATTGGATAAAGAACTATATGAAATTGTGGTAGGCTGCTAAAAGATTCGGATTCTTAGATCTTCGGCACTTGACCATCGTCGAACTAATTCATAATTAAGAAATTAATACTGTGAAAGCGTAGAGATCAGAGGCCCTTTTGTGTACACTAAAAAAAAAGACAGATTGAAATAGTAAATTTATCTTCCCACTGATCTTACAGAAAAATCTTTGAGTGGGCCTTAAATACATTTAATACATTCAGTCTTTGCTGAATATCATTTGGAGAAGTAACTTCTATTTTAGAGAAGATATAAAAAAATACTCTAATAATCTTTATTACTATGCTTGAAAAAATATTCAACTTTTGTACATAACAGATATATAATCATAAAGACAAATAAGTCTGAATAAAAAAGGGAATATAGAGTTAAAAGAATATAATAAAAATTAATTTAAAAAAAAGTTCATTAAGTCATAAATCATTCGCCATAAAGTGCAATTTCTTTAATGGTGGCACCTTTAGGATCACTGTCGTCGTCAAATGTACCATCAACGGAGAATACAATATATCTTGCTTGCCTCATTTCCTTTTCAGTTTTCTGGGATTTGAAACATCTCAATGTATTAGTGAAATTAACACTGTTATAATCGATAGTAAATGCAGTTCTATTACTAGGTAAAAGCTCAATAAGTGACTGTTTATAAATTTCATCAAAATATGGTTCACTTGGTTCAACAGGTACATTATCGGCAATGGAAACAAAATTTTCATGGAATATACCAATATCTGGCATTTCTCTAATAATATCATCTAATTCACCAGTTTTCCAGTTCAAAACAGTTAAGACATCTGTCATACATTTAGTATTATCATCTTCAAAAACGGTGATATTAGTTAATAGCTGTTTAATTGTCTTTTCATAATCACGTTTTGGAACGTTTGCAAGGATATTAGTAACATTGGCAAAAATTTGCTCAATCACTTCACTATGTGGTAAAATGGAAATTGTGAAATTTTTAGCAGGTCTTTGACCCCAAAGAACCATACCTCCAGTTATTTCCTTTTCGTTACCTGCACCTAAATCAATCAATAGTCTACCAGTTTTGTTTTTGAGCTCAGGTTGCCAATGTGTATAATTATTACCATCCAATGCGGAAAAGCCTACATCACCAGCCACACCAGCAGTCAAATTAGTAATTTGTTGATTTTCTGCAATATTATTTGCAATATTTAATTCTGGTTTAAATAATGGAATAACAAACTCTTCACCTGGATGTAGAATATAGAAAGTACCTTGAATCTTACCATTAGCATCTCTTTCATATTGCATTTCATCACGACGATGTAAACCATCAGGGGCAGAAGCTGATTTATTTTCACCACGGTAAATATTAATATCACGATCATGAATTAAATCTCTGTTGGGAATTAAAATTCTTACTGATTCGTTACCAGATTTATGCACAATAGTACCGTTAACATCATCTATAATGATATCAAAAACCTGATTCATATATTTGAAATTTCTAATAGCAATACCACCTGGAAGTAAAGGTAACTGAATTGGATTGAACCTTAATAGCCTAGACATTTTTTTGGTTTGAGGGTCAACATCATATGAATATCTAATACCTGTTAAACCGAATAAAATACTTTGTAAAAATCCACCATTGGCTGTCAAAAATGGGAAAGCTGGTTGAGTTAAACCGTTAGTTAAATAATTATCATCAGATTGTTCACTAAATTGAGCAAATGGCTGTCTTAAATAAGGTAATGCAGATTTATAAAGATAACTTTGTGATGAAGAACCATGATTTAACAAACCTGCTGCGGCTGCCACAAATACTGGATATGTCATTGCTGGTCCAGAAGCTGATTGTCTTTCTGAATAGTAGTATAAATCTTTAATGGCATTGTTTAAAATTGTTTCGTCATTAATATAACCCAAAGGATAAACCATCAATGTAACATCTGCTTGTTTGATTTCAATAGAGCTGTTCATACCAGAATATTCTAAAGTAATATTGGAATCAGATCTTGGGATAAAAATTTTATTAGATATGTCCATCCATTTTGGATCAACATTTTCTCCTAAATGATTAGCAATATCAGTAGCCCATTTCATCAAAGTCTTGATACCAGCGTTAGTGAATGCACCGTTATTAATATGATCTGCGAATTCATCTGGATCAGTTAAATTATGTGTTTCATAGGCATCCAAAGTTGCATTATATTTAACAAATGCCGTAAAAAACTCAGCAGAATCACGAACCATTGGCCATGTAGTGTACCTCAAATATTCATCATCAATTCCCTCTGCACCATTCATATAAATTGATAAAGATGCCAATGCAACGTCGACATTAATGTGATATTCATAATCGACACAAGGACCTGTGGAGGTACAGTTTGCAAATCTACCTGAAGTCCATGGATAAACTGAACCTGGCATACCATATTGTTGAGCATTTAATACTGCTTGATGATGTGTAGAGTTTCTGTAATTATTGATATTCTTGGAAATTTCTGGGAAGAAGGGTAATAATGCTGGCGACATCCAAATGTCAGAATCCCAAAAGACCATACCACCATAAGAATCTGATGACAACCCACTAACACCAACAGGTAAACCTCTTTCAGAGACATTATATTTTCTAGTGTTTGCCAATAATTGATATAAAGATGATCTAACTGTCATTTCTAATAAAGCATCTGAAGGAATTTCAATGAATGCATCATTATACAAATTGTACCAATCTCTTTTATGACCTGATAGCAACGTTTTATAATTGTTCTTAGCATTTGATACAATATTTTTAGCGACTTCCAATGTGCTTAAATGTGCATACTGTTCATTAGTCTTGAATTCTGATGACATGACACCAGTATATTTTTCAATGCAAATTCTTGTATTATTCTTGTTTAGTAAAACAGTCTTGACTTGAGAAATTTTACCTTGTTCTTTAACGAAATTTGTCTTGATATCATTTTCCAAATCCTTATTGTCCAGTGTGACGACAAAAGTGGAGTAAATACTTGCATTAGAGTATGGAACATTTTCTGGTTCAACAATCATGTACATGGCACCATTTTTCTCATCTGTACCAAATTGACGTAAGACAGTTCTATGTGAAGTGTTAAAATCAAGGATATCCCAAATATCAACCTCTAATCCATCGAAACTGTCAGTGATATTATCTGTATTTAATGAAATCTGGACAGACATCACACCAAGAGGATGATTAGTTCTATGTGCCCATACTTCACTCTTCACATTAATTAAACCATCATACCAATCCAAATTGGTTGTGACAATACCATCTTTCATGGATAAGTTTTGATTATAATTGAATACGTCATCTACAGTAACGTTAACTGGGTCGAACCAAGTTGTATTATGACCATCATTAACAGAGAATTGTAAGTTTGTCCATTCTGGAATAGTTGAAATCACAGTAGAGTAACCAATATCATCTAGTTCAGGGAAATTAGTAGAGTTTAATTTTACTTGTAAAGAATAAAAATCTGAAATAAATGAACCTGCAAATCTTCTATTTCTTAAAGGCCAACCATTATTGTAAGCATCACTTTCATTAGACCAAAAATTCAAAGTGTCTAATGCATAACCAAACCCGATGTTAGGTAATCTAGAACCCAAATAACCGTTAGCAACATAAGGTTGTCTTGAATAAACATTTTGTGTGAAAAGAGTGGTACCTAAAATCATATTTTCGTCATCATAAAATGCAGTTTCAAAATCGGTTAATAATTCATAAAGTTTACGGGATGACCTTCTCGCCTCTTGATCTTGTACCATTTCATGATAATAGCTTTGTGAAGTGATGGTACCTTCCCTTGATAAACCTACATCATTATTATTATTATTATTTGGACTTGTATCCACTGGATTAACACCAAATTTGTTCACAGTACCGCCACCAGTGGACTTAGCAGTAACTAGTTGCAAAGTGGTGATTACCACTAGCGTTAAACTAGAAATTAAGGATATGGCAGTCATTCCCAAAAGAGTGTAAAGAATTTGTTTCCTGTATTTAAGCTTGATAGATTTGTAGTTGAAATATTTGCGGTGAAAGGGGTCACTACTTATAGTTTCTTTAGTTGTAGCCTCTTGAGAATCGAGAGATACCAAAGGAATTTCTTCGATTGGGGAAACTTTGTCTGATTTAATACTAAAAAAATTCATTGTAAAGCACAATGTAGAACGACCTCAGAATGCGGGGACTGACATACAAGGAGGGTAAAGGAGCATCAAACTGTGACTTGTCCGGCAGATACCAATATGGTTTTCCCAACGTTAAGCAATTCTCACTGCCGTTTATTAGTGGGGAATTAGTGATATGTAAGTTAGTGTAATTTGAAAAAGCTTCAAATTCTCAAATAACCGTATTGGTACGGCCGAGCCACTAACAAGTCAGCAAGAGAAATGGACACCAAGGATCAGAAGCCCATCAAGAAGGAGTTGAACGTGGACGAACTGTATAGGCATTCTTCACAGTACAGATATTGGTCCTTTTCACCACAAAGTTTGGCCCACAGGCGTGAGGAAACGAACAAGGCCGTTCTTGATAAAGTACAAGAGGAAGTGGACAAATATGTCGACTCGAACCACGACAAATTGTCAGATGCCGAAGTGAAAACCATCAGGAGTAAAGCAGTGCCGTTAACGCCGGAGGAAGAGCTTCAAATTGTCAATTTTTATGCTAAGAAGGTTCAAGTCATTGCTCAACATCTCAATCTCCCCACTGAAGTGATTGCTACATCCATCACTTTCTTCAAGAGATTCTTTCTGGTAAACTCTGTGATGCATATTGACCCAAAGGAACTGGTACATACTACTATTTTCTTAGCTTGCAAATCAGAGAATTATTTCATTAGTGTAGACACTTTCGCAACCAAGGCTAAATCCACAAGAGAAAATATCTTAAAGTACGAATTCACTTTATTAGAAAGCTTGAAATTTTCACTATTGAATCACCATCCATACAAACCGTTGCATGGTTTCTTCTTAGATATTCAATCCACTTTATTTGGTAAAGTGGATTTGAAATATATGGGTCAAATTTACGATAGATCGAGGAAAAGAATTACTGATACGTTGTTGACAGATGTAATATATTATTATACCCCTCCACAAATTACATTAGCTGTTTTACTTATAGAAGATGAGCATTTGATTAGACGTTATTTGGAGTTAAAATTTGCTGTACAGGAACCCCAAAATGGCAATAATACCCCACCTAACAGCAATGATAGTGAGAATAATAATAATATTGTCAATAAACAAATTTCAAATGAGACTAATTCAGAATCTAATGGAATTATTGTGAAGAAAAAGGTAGATGATGAAAATAACAAAACCAACAACGATGAGATACTAGTCAAGGAAGAAACCGCAAAGGATGGTCTTGAAGGTAAGCAAGTTGAATCAGAAACTTCCAAACCGAGCGAAGATGGCACTAGTGTCAAGGAAGAACAGAAGGAAACTGAACAACAAAAACAACAAGAAAAAGAGGAAGAAGAAGAAGAAGATGTAACAAGCGGTAGAATCAAGTTAGATAAATTAATGAAAACTATTGAAGAGTGTAAAAATATTATTGAGAATTTCGAGAACATAAATACGCAAGATGCCAAGACAATTTATGCTAAATTGTACTATTGCAAACACCCCAATATTCTTATTCAAAAACTCAAGAGAAAGCAAGAACAATCGAACAGTACTGATGATTCAGAAAGTAAGAAACAAAAAGTTGAAGGTTAAGGTTTGACTTAAAAGATAGCATTCAGTGAAAAAACCTTCGCCATACTGATTCTCCAATTCATCTGGATATATATATATATATATATATATATATTTGTATATATTTCATTTTTATTCCACCGTCATAACCCATTCATATTAATATTGATTCATTATCATTTGAACTATTTACAATGTTATATTTTGAATTTTTATACGAATACATGGATTTGAATTGAAAGTTCAAATATTTATCAATGCTGAGAGGAGAAAAATCATTTCAATTATTCCTCTTAACATAGAAAGTCTATTATGGAATGTTTATAAATGTTATGGTAATTTTCAGGCATTAATACGTGTGGGAATCTTCGTCTTCGAGCCCATATCTCTTCGTTCGTCACTATCAGGACCTTCAATGACTGTATTTGTAGAAGTTTTCAATTTATTTATCTTTTCACCCTTACACACTTTAACAATTTCAATAGCATCCAGAGTTTCATATTCAATTAAACCTTCAGCAAGCCTATGTAACTCAACGTTCCTCTCAGTCAATAACTTTCTTGTTCTCTCCTCACTTCTTTTTAAAACTTCAATAATTTCATTATCTGCCAAATTTCTGATATCATTTGACCAACTATTCCAATTATCTGCTAAATTAACTGGACCAACATCTTCACTCATACCAAATTCTGTTATCATTGCTCTAGCTGTATTGGTAGCATTTTGTAAATCTGAACCACAACCACTAGTGGTATTCTCTTTACCGAAAATAAGTTCTTCTGCAATTTTACCACCCATGCAAACGTCTAATCTAGCCAAACATTCTCTCTTAGTTGTATCAACTTTATCCATTTCAGGAAGTTGGAACGTAATACCTAAAGCTCTACCTCTTGGTAAAATTGTAGCCTTATACAAAGGCGTGGCAGCGTTAGTATATAATGCCATTATTGCATGACCAGCTTCATGGTAAGCTGTAGCCTTTCTGGCTGCATCTGTTAAGACCATCGTCTTTCTTTCAGCACCCATCAAAATTTTATCTTTCGCCCATTCAAAATGTGACATATCAACTGCCAAAGCGTTCTTCTGACAAGCATACACAGCAGCTTGGTTAACTAAATTGGCTAATTCTGCACCAGATAAACCTGGTGTACCACGGGCAATAATAGATGCTTCCACATTTGGTGCCACAGTAATTTTTTTCATATGATGTTTCAAAATTTCTGAACGACCACGAACATCAGGTAAATCTACATTAACCACCTTATCAAATCTACCTGGTCTAGTTAACGCTTTATCTAATGATTCAGGGAAATTTGTCGCACCGATAATAATGATTCCGGAAGATTGTGAAAACCCATCAAGTTCAACTAATAATTGATTTAATGTTTGTTTAGCATATGCTTGATCCTTTGGATTACGCTTTCCACCAATGGCATCCAATTCATCAATAAAGATAATGGCTGGAGCATGAGATCTCGCTTGTGCAAAAAGATCACGAATACGTTTAGCACCCACACCAACATACACTTCATCAAATTCTGATCCTGACATAAAGAAGAAATCTACCCCAGCTTCACCAGCTGTTGCTCTTGCCAATAAAGTTTTACCAGTCCCAGGTGGACCAGTTAGCAAGACACCTTTAGGTAATTTACCACCTAGTGATTCATATTTAGTTGGGTCCTTTAAGAAATCTACAATTTCCTCTAATTCGGCACGAGCTTCATCACAGCCTTTCACATCATCAAATTTGATATCGGTTTTAGCGGTATCTACAGATTTGTCATTGATATCCGAATTTTTCAATAAGGACGTATTTTCACTAATATACCTGAAAGTTTCTGATAAACCATAAACTATTAGTCCCATGACTACTAACCATTTCACCCAACGAGAAATAATAGTGAAAGTTGATTCAGCCACAATAACATGTAATGGTTCCTTTTTTGAACCATAAAATGGTGAGTACATGGAAGGGAAATTATTGGAATGATAAGTAGTATTAGTGGAATTTGATGATGATGCTAATGATGGATTTACAGCTCCAGCTGAACTTGCTGTCAATAACCTATGCCTTACCGCATCTGCTTCTGCATGTCTACCAATTCTTTGTAAACCTTCCATATATAGTTCCATACATTCTGGAGATGATGCAATACCTGGAGTTTCAAAACGAGACACAACATATTGTGGATAATTACTTTGTAACAATAATTTATAGAATTCAGCTTGAGCTTCTGGGCTAGTGATATTACTATTTGCTTCTTGTTCTTTAGTAGCAAGTAGATCATGATTTACTGAACTATTATTTGTCTTGGAGCCACCTGTCGATTTAGCAGGATTATTTTCCACTGTTTCAATAATTTCGTTGTGTAGATCTCTGTTATTATTTGAAGAGTTTATGGAAGATGATAAAGGTTTAATGTTAGTGGTATTTTGTTTTTTCATGTCATTATCCAATTTGGTGTTGACATTTTCTATGGTACTTCCATCTTTACTTTCGTTATTCATGGCGGCAGTTTTTTCTTTATTCAATACATTCAAGTTCTTCTTTAATCCTTTTGTTAAGTTTGATAGATTCAAACCAAAACTTTTAGTAAACGAATTTTGTTCTTTTGAATCTTTTGCTTTTGAGTTATTTGAAAATTTGATAGCTTTTTCTTTGTGAACGTCATTTTTATTATATTTCTTATCGGTATTATTTTCTATCTTTTTCTCATTATCTAATATATCGATATCGATATCTTTAGTCTTATTGATGGAACTATCCTTTGAGTTATTAACTTCTTCATCGATGTCCATATGATTATTTAAAAAATCACTAATATTTCTTGCCTTTTTTGGTTCTTTATCCAAAACAGTATTGTTACTGTTGTTGTTATCAGTTGTATTTTTATTCAAGAGATTATCATCTTTCTTTTCTATAATGGGCTTAGTGGCCTTTTTCAATCCATCAACTTTTATAGCGTCTTTTACTTTAGTTTTATCCGGATTAATCGGATCATCCTTCTTTGTAGTATAATGTAATTTTTGCCTCCATAGTAGATTATTATCGAATCTTTTATTGCTGCCATCATATTTATTCAATACAGCAGTACCACGAATGACGGAGTAGTTTCTCCGTGCACACTGAATTGAAGCAGCATTTCTTGATATGTTATAAATACAGCTGTTCAAATGATTTAAATTATATCCCAGAATTATTTGACTCATCGTTTAGAAAAAATATCGCAAAAATAGGGCAATATTATGTAATAAAGGTTGAGATGGCAAACAAGATACAGTGTATAACTTGTTCTGCCCTTAATGTGAATATGTAACTGCTTTTTATATGATAAAAAAATATGAACTAGTGTAAAGAACTTGAGATATATGTGGGTGTAATTCCAGAATTTAGTAAAATAAGATAAAATCAAGATATAACAAAAATAGTATTCTAACAAGTTTATTTGGTGTTTGGAAATGGCGATAGAAAAAATGTGATTTTTTTAGATTCTCAACTCTTTTCCGAGGTTTGCACGTGACAGGAGTGTGCCACAACGATCGTTCTGTACGAAAAGGCATGACTTTCACGTGCGTTAAGAAGTGAATTACGTAATTGGATTACGTAGTTGTGGTTTCAGGGTTTGCTTAAGGGTTGCCTTTCCAACCCTACATGAGGTTTTACAACCAAAAGCGGTGGTTTGTTCTCGAACAAAAAAGCAACCAGTTTTTCTTACCCGCCTCGATTTTTTCTGAATTGAAAAAGTAAATCAACTTTTATTGAATATCTGTTTACATCTCAATTTCACTTCACATTTTTATTGATTTATTTATTTTCCAATTTCAATATTCTCTATCCGGCAGAAGTCTTAATTTCTTCAGTAGTTCACTTTACTAATACAAGAAACTTATCCCTACAACTATGAGTGACGATGGTGAGTTTTTCGTCTCTGACGAAATAAGACAACAAGTTTTCCAAAAATTATCAAATAAATTAGAGAATAGAGTTTGCTTTGATTGTGGTAATAAAAACCCTACTTGGACATCTGTACCATTTGGTGTTATGTTATGTATTCAATGTTCTGCTGTTCACAGGAATTTAGGGGTCCATATCACTTTTGTTAAATCATCCACTTTGGATAAATGGACAATCAATAATTTAAGAAGATTTAAATTTGGTGGTAATCATACCGCCAGAGATTATTTCTTAAAGAATAATGGCAAAAATCTTTTAAATACATCAAATATTGATGCTCATAGTAAATATACAAGTAATATTGCTAAACGTTATAAAAATCATTTAGATAATTTAGTTAATGCTGATATGCAAGCTTATCCAAGTGAATTGAATTTGACTGATATGGACATTACAATGAATGGTACAGATTCAACTAGTAACTTGAATACACCAAATACTGATACTAATTATGATTTTTTCACAAATTGGCAAAAGCCAAAAAGTGGTTCTTCAACACCAACTTCTAGGTTAAACTCAAATCAATCAACACCAAGGTTAAACACTCCAACAATTTCAAATAATAATAATAATAATAATAATAATAATAATAATACCAATACCAATACCAATACTAACACTACTACTAATAATTCTACCAATAAATCACCCAGTCCTTCTATTGCTGCAACACGTAAAAAATCATCAATTTTATCAGGTGGTAGCAATAATAAGTCAAACTCTACCACAAAGAAACATTCTATTCTTTCATCCTCTAGGAAACCAACAAAATTATCAGCTAAAAAGGTAAGTAATGCCAATGCTGAAGATATATTTGATCAATTTGAAAAAGATGCTGAATTAGAAAAGCAGGAACAATTTAAATCAATGGAATCTAATGCTTCTAAGAATAAAAAAATTTACAGCTCATTTGGTAGTACTACTAGTAATAACAATAACAATAACAATAATAGTATTGAATCATTTGATAGCAGCAATAATAATAATTCCAACAGTCGTGATTCATTCTTAGATGATTTAAATAATGATAACGAATTTAATTATGATTCCAATACGGTGGAAAAGGAATTGAAACCAAAATTTGCTAAATTAGGATTCGGTATGACAAATAATAATGCCAATGACATTGCCACAAAGCAAAATGAAGCTAAGAGAGCTGCATCTGGACCTAAATATTCTGGTAAAATTGCTGAAAGGTATGGTTCACAAAAGGCCATATCATCAGATCAATTATTTGGTCGTGGTTCATATGATCAAGATGCCAGTAATGAAGCAAAGGAAAAATTGAAAAGTTTTGATAATGCCACTTCAATTTCATCAAGTAGTTATTTTGGTGATGATAAACAAGATAATCAAGATGGTAATTTCAGTAATAATAAATTCTCCACAAATGCCTATGGTTTAAGCCAACAGCAATCAAGTTTTATTGATTTTAGTGCTAATGCTGATGATGAACTACAAATGTTAAAGGATGTAATGGAACAAGGTGCTGAAAAGATTGGTAATTACTTAAGAGATTATTTAAGAAAATGATGAAGAGAGCAGAAACAGATAAGATCTTCATCTTGGGAGTGGTAAACAACAACTGAAATGTCTAGTAATTTTTTTTTTTCCTTTATGTTGTACCTTCAGAAAGTTTTCCGGTACACACGCAAAACTTGGTTACTCTCTATGTATAATCCATAAAAAAAATAATATAATACAACATAATATATACAATACAATTTTAATAATATGCGAAAATTTGAAAAAGAGGGAAAATAGAAAGTGGGAGATTGAGATTTGCCTAGATCTCAAAAATGTCCAGCTGCTAAACAGAATGATGCAGATATATAGTAAATATATAGATGAAACTCAAAGCAGGCCTATGTTCTAATATTTAAGTTTGTCAGATATTTTAGAGAAACGAAATAATTTAATTAGTTTATTCCATCTGGATATGACATTATTATAATGAAGTAATGTAAGTATACTTGCAATTGAGAAAAAAGTAATAATGGGGGCATAGACCTTTTTCCTATAGCTAAAAGTAAATATCTATTATTTACCATTTTTTACATTTTTTCAGGCAATAGTGAATATTACTGTCAGTATCATCTACTATTTCCCTCTTTTCTCTAATATTATTGAACTGACTATTTTGATAATCGTACTGTTCTTGTAAAGTTTGCTGATTCAACCAGTATAATTTCAAATTATATTCTTCTGGTTTCATCCCAAATATATTACAGACGTTATTGACCATACCGGGATAACTATTCATATTGAAAGATGTAAAATTAGTATTATTATTATTATTGGTATTGTTAGTCATTAGTAATAATGTTATATTGAGCTGAAAAACAAAACTCGAAATCAAGGTCAGATATTCGGAGAGTATTTAAGATACAAATAATTGTATAGATGGAAAGTAACAGTGCAAGAATATTTAAATATCAAGTATTATTAATAATGATTAAAGATTAGGGATGATGAAGAATGAAGGGATGGCAAAAAAAAAATAAGTGAGAAATATGCATTCATTCACTCAAAGTTGGAATTTCAAACTCATCGATTACTGAGAAAAAAAATAACTGCACCAAATTTTAACCGTCTTTTTTAGGAAGAGAAACTGAATCGATTGGAAAAACGCAATCAGGTTTTGAAGAATAGGGCATGGCAGGGTTTTTTTTTACGTGATACTGATATGATGTGGGATGGACTTACCGGTGAAATAGGAATCACCTGATCTTCCCCTATTAAGATCTTTGTACATCTGGGGTTTTTCCAAAGACCTAATTGCCATTTTCAAGGGCTCGAAATTAAACAACGGCAATAAACGGTGGTGTAAAGATGGTGCAGTCACAGATTGTAGTGTTTCAATTGGGTTTTTTTTTTCTGAAATGATTTTGTTTTTCAGAACTAAGAGTTTCCGGGTTTGGAAAGTAATGCTCTCCTAACTAGGAAATTTCTTGAGTTTTCTGTGCGTTGGTTTTTGGTTCCCGCAGGATTGTCTGCTGCCCTTGCAACTGTTTTTCGCTTGGCTACGGAGGGAGGGAACGATAATGGTTGGGGAGCTAGACGGAGATCATGTTGGAAGTTCTGTTGCGATCCGCGATGTTAGTAGGACGGACCCCATTAATTTGGACAGAGACTCTGTGTAAATTTATCCTTCGGGCGAATATCTGATGTTGTAATTTTTTTAGAATGAAAAAATAGAATTTAATTAATTTATTTCACAATTTCTAATAAAGATTACCAAATAGAACAGTAAACATTCAAGGTATGTGATATAGTGATAAAAAACTTACAAATTTCGTAAAAGTGGTATTGAATAACTTATAGATGTTTTGTTATTGTCGTGATGATACGCCCATTTAAGATTTAATATTGAATAAAGACAATAGCATGAATCAAACAATGGATTAAAAAAAAAAAAGTTTTTCTTTCCTATATTTGCAAATGTTAAAGGACAAAAGGATTAATTTTACTAACAAATAAATAATAAATGAAATTCATTTAATGAATTTTACAAATTTAAAAATTTTTTTTTTATTATAGATGGCCTCTGCTTTACCACACCCAAAGATCGTTAAGAAGCACACTAAGAAGTTTAAGAGACATCACTCTGATCGTTACCACAGAGTTTCTGAAAACTGGAGAAAGCAAAAGGGTATTGATTCTGTTGTTAGAAGAAGATTTAGAGGTAACATTTCTGAACCAACTATTGGTTATGGTTCCAACAAAAAGACTAAATTTTTAACTCCATCTGGTCACAAAGTTTTCGTTGTTGCTAACATTAAAGATTTAGAAACTTTAATGATGCATACTAAATCTTATGCTGCTGAAATTGCTCATAATGTTTCTGCTAAGAACAGAGTTGGTATTTTAGCTAGAGCTAAAGCTTTAGGTGTTAAAGTTACTAATCCAAAGGGTCGTTTAGCTTTAGAAGCTTAAATTGATTCAATATATTAATATTATATGTTATATATTATGTATACTTTTCTATTTACCAATTTTTAAACAAGCAAAATAGTATCATCAATTAATTAATGTTTTATTTTTTTTAGTTTATTTGTTTATATAGAATGTAGTAGAAAGATTGAATGATATTTAGTAGTATAATCATAAACACATCTAGTCAATTATATATATCAATACTAAAATGAACTAAACCAAGAAAAAAAAGGAAATAGTCAAAAAACTCTACAGTTAGTAGAACTATTAATAAATTGTTTTATTTTAGCATGTCTTATAAAGAGATTTTAATATTTTTTTTTTGGTGTTTTTTAAGATATAGTTATAAAGTTATTTGAATAAAGGTTTGAAAAATTGTTCAATAATTGAATCAGAACTGAAATAAAAAAAAAAAAGAAAATTTGATCAAAGGCATTAGTGCAAAATTTAAACAAATTAAAAGAGATATAAAAGTTACATTGAATGTTTCAAATAAAAAAAAAAAGAGAGAGAGACAGAGAGAGATAGAGAGAGAGAGAGTGAAAAAGAAAAAAAAAGAGAATTCGAATATATTTTGCTACTGTTGCTACTGTTGTTGTTGTTATTATTATTAAAATTATAATTATTGTTATATCTTTGTTTCTTCTTCAACTTCTTGCTCTCTCTCTCTCTCTCTTTTTTAATTAGAAAAAATTTCCTGTTATGTGATTCAAAAAAACAACCATTTTATTAAGAAAGCAATCAAGAAAACAACGATCAAGTTAATAAAATTGAATGAAGAGTTATTAGCAGTTGTAGTTTCCTTTGTTGGTTCGATATCTGATTTTTCAGCTTGAATTCTTTCATTAATAATCTTTTGTTCGACTTCATTCTTCTCGAATTCGTCATTGACTTCATCATCGATTTCAATAATAGATTTCTTGTTATCATTATCAATTTTCTTGTTATTGGTAGTATCTCTTTTTTCCAAAATTTGATCTTGTTGGATATCCTTTGTAATGTCATCAGCCCCAGTAGTGTCAATTACTGTAGAGTTATTAGTCTTTTCAGTATCAATTGTACTACTATTATTATTAATATTAATATCATTATTATTATTAGTACTATTAAGAGAGTCGTTTTTCAATAACTCATCCTTAGACTTTATGACGTATTTAACCTTAATCTTCTTCGAGACAGCATCCTTGCCATACTGAGCCTCCAATTCGCTCCAAGCTTCCGCGACAGTCTTGCTACCCAAATCGATTGGAGCAGGTAATGTTATCACCAAGAACTTATCACGACATTTGAAATCCTGTTGTGGTTCTTCTGGCAACCCCAAGAAGATAACCTGGATGGGGACAGTCTCGCCTGGTGCCACTACTGCAGCATTAGGTCTTACACAGTAGTATTTTGGAGCAGTTGTCTTTACTTTGAATGCTATGGTTTCGTTTGAGTTGTTTGAGATGGTAGCGAATTCGGTGGACTGTTCTGTCAAGGGGGAAGTGTATTGTAGGACGTCTGGTTTGATATCAACAAGGGACATGGTGTGTTATAACAGCTGTGTGGGGTCTGTGTAGTGTAGTGTGTTGTTGGAGGGTTTCCTTTCGGTGGTGTTGTTTTTTTCTGTTTTGTTTTTTGTTTTTTAAACCGCAAAAAATACAAATTTTTGCACAGCGACAAGAGACCGTACGGTTAGTGCACAGCATTATGTAGTGGTGTAGTGTACAGTGTACAGTGTATAGTGTGTATAGTGTATGTAGTCGAGTGTGTATGTATCAGTAGTCCTCGCCCTTGGACACAATCTCCTTTCTGTGTGGGTGCAGCAGGATGGTGTGTTCGAACTGTGCAGTGTACGAACCACGGTCGTCCACCAAGGGTGGGTAGTCCTGCACAAACCCCTGTTTCACCAGGCTGTTTAGGGCGTACAGGTACTTGTCCTCGCCCAGACGGTCCAAGTAACGGCGACAGAAGGGCAGTGTCCCGAAATTGGTGTTGATGGTCTTCAACAGTTTCTGGGCACTGGTCAGTGTTGGTGTCCCCAAGGTCTCGACGTTCTTCGCGTAGTGGGAACACTCACCACTGGCCACCACGTAGCCTCTCCCCGTGGAACCGAACGTTTCAATGGCAAAATGTTCTCCTTCCTCCATCTTTGTATTGTCGCCGTTCTTCACAATGGGGACAGACTTACCGTTGTGGATGTGGTACGGTCCAATGTTGTGACCACATAGATTCCTACACGGTTTCACTTGGTATGTCTTCCCATTGATTTCACACTCATACGATTCCATTACTTCTTGTATGGCTTCACCGATATCTGTCAACCTGACATCGATACCTGCCTCTTTGATACCCGTGTACGTAGCATCCTTCACTGCTTGCAACAAGTTATCGTATTGCGGATTGAATGCCACTGTCCATGCCGAATCGATAATGTTACCATCTACCTGTACACCAAAATCCACTTTCATCACATCGTCGTATTTAAGTACCGTCTTATCACCTGCATTTGGTGTGAAATGTGCTGCAATATGGTTTATGGAAAGACCAGTGGGGAAACCAATACCTTGTGACAAGGGATCCTCCATTTGTGTCAAATCCTCTGCACCAGTAAACTTCCTATTAGTGTTTTCAATCATGTCGGCAATCTCTGTTAGGTTCATACCGGGTTGAATTCTAGTGTGAACATGTTTTCTGACACGACGATGTATTTCAGCTGCCTTTCTCACTACATTCCAATGTTCCTGTTGAGAATGACTTCTTTCCAGGTACCTCTTCTCCTCATCTGTGGTACGTTTGAGGTTGAAGTCTTGATGGTAGTCTTGCCATTCACCTTCTGGGTAGATACCGTCTGCATAGTACGTTTCTATCGGTTTGATGGATGGTTTCTTCTTCTTCTTCTTTTTGTTGTTGTTCTTCTTCTTCTTGGTGGCGGTGTTATCCCCCAAAACAAGATCTTTCAATGATTGTTCACGTTCACCTTGTTGTTCTGCGACTACCTCTGCAGGTGTCTCTGTAGCGGCGGCCGCGTTGTTCATCGTTAGTGTGCAGTACCTACCAGCTGTTGTTGTTGCTGTTTGGAAAAGTTGCATTTTTTTCAGAGAGACTTTTGCAGAGGCCACCACAAGACACAACAAGAGCGCAACCAACTAGGCAGCTAGTAGTAGTAGTAGTAGTAGTAGTGATAGTAGTAATATAAGAGGATGCTACAGTACATGGCAAGACACACCTGGCAGCGTGGGTGCACCGCCCTTTTGTGGACACCCGTACGCACTCAGCAGACCTGGAGTAACCCCCTCAGAAACATGGATCTGTTCAGCAAACAACAGGATAACACAGGTACTATCAGTCCCCTCAGTGTACAGGCTGCTTTGCACGAGGGTACCACCAGACCACCCACAAAGCAAGACGAAAGGAGTGTGTCCCAGGAGATGGAACGCAGAAGATTGCAAAACTTGCAATACATGGAGAACATCGAGATCAGAGAACAGTCGCTGAACACCAGACTCGGTATAAGACACGGCAGAACCGTGGAAGTGATACATGGAGACACCGTCTCGGCGTTCCAACGGCTGAACAAGATCCTGAGAGAGGACAACATCCCTGCAGACAAGAGGAAACAGAGATTCTACATGAAGCCCTGCAAAGTACTCAGGGAGAGACGCCAACAGACACACCGCAAGAGATTCAAACAGAGTTTCCTGCACACCATCCAGCAGGTGAAGGACGCCAGAAGAAGAGGTTACTGAGGTGACCCTCCGCAGTTTCGATGATGCAGGGCAGTGACCGTTTTGGGAACATTCACGTCTTGGAGAATTTCGTGAAACGTTTCCAATTTGAAAAACGCATTGAGTGATTCGATTGAAAACAAACACACTTTGCTATAGTATACTATATTATACTGTACTACACCGTACTATACTGTACTATACTGTATTGTACTATAGCTGGGACCACAACTGTATATACACATATTCTTTTCCTTTTCTTTTCTTGTCGTACGATGACGACGATGATGATGAGACACAGATTCCAATGGAAAAATTTATTCGGTGATCCATTCGGTTCATCAACAATCTTAATCGCCATCTTATCATGGATCATCTGTTTAATTGGGTCTGTGGCTACGGCGACTGATGATAATGGCTATCCAAGATTCGCTTGGTGGGGGATTTCTTTCCAATTCATAATGATTATATCCATATTGGCATTCTATATGTTCGATTTGATCGATTATTATAAATTGTTCATATTAGGCGGTAGTGCCGTATGTTTGGTGTACAATTCCAATACCGCCACTAACTTGGTCTATGGCGATGGTCCAAGAAGAGCTGCTGCTTCAGCCGGTGTGATACTTTTATGTATAATCAATTTCATTTGGTTATTTTATTTTGGTGGTGATAACGCTTCTCCGGTGAATAGATGGATCGATTCGTTTTCTTTGAATGGTATCAAACCATCTGCTATGGAACACTCCAAGATTAGAGCTTTACGCCGGAAGACTAATATGTTAAGGCATAATTCTAGAATGCCTAATAATAACGGTAATACAACCATGAACAACAACAACAACCACAACAACCACAACAACAACAATTATAGTCTTAATGGTAATTTAACTAGTTTAACAACTGAAGATTTAAATATGGGGCAGATTCAACTTACTGATCAATCAATACCCACATCACAATACATGTCATCAAATGCATTAAACGGATTCGAAAATACTCACTATAATTACTCACCAAATTTAAATAGTGTTAATGGTAACCACAACACAAATAATAACAATACCTTATCACAACAAATAAATACCGCAAATCTAACTAATCTATCAAATAATAATGACACTTTCTTAACTGATAACAACGGTAATACAATGATTTCTGGTACTTTAGGTCTATACAGTGAAATGGGTGATGATGATGATAATTTCATGTATACAGCAAAGGCAATTTATTCATATGATGCTGACGAAAATGATCAATATGAAATTTCATTTGATCAAGGTGAAATTTTAAGAGTCACTGATATTGAAGGTCGCTGGTGGAAGGCAAAGCGTTCGAATGGTGAAATTGGTATTATCCCAAGTAATTATGTGGAATTAATTGATAATAATTAAACATTGAACCATAACGCAAGACCAAAAAAAAAAAAATGAAAAATTTCATCCCAAATGCAACTGAAATAAGAGTTTACATACATACCCTTTCTTTTTAGATAGACAATAATTTATTCCCCAATTTAAGTTTTTCCTTCTAATTCACATATATCATAATACCAGATATAGTTATATATACCTCCTATTTATTCATGATAATATATTAGATTCCCCAAACTTTTTTTTTCCTCTAAGATTTATATAGAAATATGATAATGTTATTATTTTCTTAATTTAAAATTATATATGTAAAGAAATTATTTAAAAGAATTAAAATTTATTTTTTTATTAAAATTAATTTACACAACAACACCAGAGTTAGAAGCAACTCTTGGCCATAAATCGGCACATTCTTTACCGACTGGACCAGTAATAGCAGAACCTTTCATTTCACCCTTTGGATTAGCAATAACACCGGCATTGTCTTCAAAATATAAATAAACACCATCTTTTCTTCTCCAAGATTTAGATTGACGAACAACAATAGCTGGCATCATCTTCTTTCTTAATTCTGGCTTACCTTTCTTAACAGTAGCCATAACCATATCACCTAAAGAGGCAGCTGGTAATCTGTTTAATCTGGAACCAGAACCTTTAACAGAGACAATGTATAAGTTTCTAGCACCACTGTTATCAGCACAGTTCATGATGGCACCAGTTGGTAAACCTAACTATTTTAAATATAATTCGTAACTTCACGATAAAGTTAGTTTCCTGATAAACAGAGAAAATTTTAACGATATCACAAAATAAATTGATTGTTAGTAAAAAATTGAACTTCGGTCTTCATTGTGTATTGTCGGCATTGAAATATCTTGTAATGATATGGTAAAACAAAAAAAGATCAAAATAGGTGGATTAATCAAGAAAATACTTCTTTTCAATAAAAGTTTGTGGACTCAGTTTCAGGAAAAAATCAACTCTTTTGTGGTAAGGTATACCATATCATGAACCAAAATAATCATAACTAATAAAATGCGGAATAAAGTAACATACAGAAATTCTGAATTTAGTACCTTGAGCACCGTTAGACATCTTTACCTAGTTTTTATTGTGTTAATGGTCTTAGTGAATCAAACTAGAATAAACAAAATAAGCATTAAAATTAATAATGCAACTGATGGTTGAAAAATTTCAAACTTGCCGATGGTTTTTCGTGGGGGGATGATGGTAATGATGGAGGGTGTTAGTAGGAGAACGAGCCTTGGCAGAACGCCTTGTGGCGTTGCTGGACAGGTAGAAGGGAGCCGGGGAAAGGCCAGCAGGACAAGTGTTGGGCAGAGCAGCACCCGTTTCTCTCAGAGGATGAGAATCGCACACTACACAATTATGGTGTCCCAAAGTAGAAAGGATGTGTTACCAGAAACGGAAACTTGAAAATGCGAAAAATCAAATCTATTTCAGAAATGAACCATCCTTAGATGCTTGGGTGTGTATAGAACTGAAAATGCAGTCACACCATAATTTTTTATGTTTTCGCTGCAGTTTCAAAGTGAAATTTCACTCTTCATCGAAGAGATAAACAGATTATGGAGGAACCAATTGCAAAGAAACCTAAAATACATATTGATGATACTGATGACAGTGCTATAGAGACGTCCGTAGATAATAATAAGGATTATATAGTAGCGCATGTGGTGAACCAGGATACTACTCTTCCACATGATAATTCACAATCCGATTTAGAGACTGATATTGAATCAAACAATAAGAATATTAGTAATACCCAAATCAATACTAACACTAACATTCGTGGCAACACTAATCCAGAAAGTAAGGTTGCTTCATCTAACCGTTCAACTGATGTTACGCCGGATAATGACATGAGCACCGAAACTAGTACTATTCAGTTAAGAGACTTATTATCTGACAGTGATGAATTAAGTGACGTAGAAGTAATAGAGGAAAGGAATATCGATTCCAACACTAAACGGAAAAATCGCAATAATCGTATTAGTAGTAATAAGAAAAGCAACAGCAATGACAATGATCATGATACCAGCATAGAAGTTGAGCCTATTGATCTTGAAAGAGAGGAGCGAGTAGTAGAGATTATAGATGACGATGAAGATGAAAAAGAGCTAAATAAAGTCAGAAAATCACCAGATTCATATAAACCTATAAAGGATTATAAGTGTCCCATTTGCTTCGATTCTCCAGAAGTGGCTACTGTAACTTTATGTGGTCATGTCTTCTGTTGTCATTGTTTATTCCAAATGGTAAACAGTTCCAATATTAACAACTCAAGAAATATAACAGGGAATAGTTCAACAACGGGTCTTTGTGCACTATGTAGAGCTAAAGTTAATTTGAAAACTATTAAATTGATTAAACTGAAAAAGGCTACAATTACTAAATAGTCAACAGCCAGAAATTCCATATCACAGATTACAAACAAAGACTAAGGTACAATGTTGACAATTATACCCACTGATGACCACATTTTTTCTCCTATTTGTCTTTACTTTATAGACATTGGAATATGAAATTGTAATTATTATGACACAAAATACGTTCTGATAAAAAAAAGAAAAAAAAATTTTGGACCAGTCTTATTTTGATATATTTTATATTCATTAAATAAAGTTGTACTACTAACATTCATATAATAAAATATTCAGTAATTTTTGCTTCCCAGAACGAAAGTATTTAAACAATCTTTTTTTTTATCACATTTGGCCCAAGCATTTGATATCATTTTATCATAACAAAAAAAACCCATCATTACATTCAAAGGGTAGGATACTATATCTGTTTCCTTGCTATAGATGATTCATTCTAATTTGCTACCATTGAATAATACCAGTAAAAAATACAAGAGGAAGGAACACATAAACAATAATAAAAATACTAAATGTCATTCCAATAACAATAAATACAATAATTCCAAAATACATATTTCCAATTATGGAAAATGTGGTAGGGGATCAACTGAAGAGAATATACAAGAAGAAGATGAAGATGATAATGATAGTGCTGAATGTTCAATCTTTGACAATAGTATGAACTACGTCGATAGGAGTTTTGAAATTACAAGTGACATAGATGTAGATCATGATTTTGTTACGTTAGAGAACATGCCAACCATGCTGCATTCGAATGTAGTGGAAGATAGAGTTGAAACTTCTACTTCCAGTATTTGGTATGATCTTTTACTAGAGTTACCTAATTTAACTTCATATAGATTCAAATTCCCCAGTCTGAATATTTTGAATAATCATGGTAATAGGGCAAGACACTTCAAGAATGTTTCAGTGGATGAAATTTGGAATAAATATACTGGTTTATCACCCAACAATCTTAGTTCAAGAGACATTAACCGAGGAGAAGGTAAGGGCGAGGGGAAGAAGAAAAGATTTAGTGACGTAAACACTGAACAGAAGAAACCCCACATTGAAGGTGAACGTGAATATGATTATGGTAATGGTGCCTATAATGATATCTTTGAGAATAATGCCGTTTTAAGTTTACAAAATAAGAGACATATGAAGAGATCGCGTAAATTCAAGAAAAGATCTAAATTTAATCTTGCGACATTTAAGTTACGCCAACTTTGGTTTAAGGGCAAAGTACCAATACTAACGAACGAATACTTGGATAAGCCTGTCATTAGGTTTGGGGTATTCAAGGGTGTTATGGACCAAAGGCATGATGATTGTCCCTATTCGAAAGTATCTAACCATAAGCACAAGAGGCAAAACTGTCTTTGCCAAACTTGGACGTACCAGTCGAGTCCCTTGAGAAATGCCATCGATTAGCACAGATTTGTGTGCAAGAATTGTTGCGGTACTGTTAGTGTGGTTTCTAGCTAAGTAAACATTGTGTATTCCACTCATTGTATAAGTTATGTCATATATATTTAACCTTCATGCGTACATATAGTGGCAGAAGTTTAAGGGTATGTGACAAAGCCTGCCTATAGCCCGGTTTACCTTAAGTCCACCACTCTGCCTAGAGTTCGTCGTGCACTGCCCGTGACCCCTTCCGCAGGCTGGCACCTCCCACCGGAGGCCCTGCCCACGGTCCGCCAAGCGATTGCCGTCTATTTTCGCACCGTGAAAAATGGATTTACTGCAGGAGAATGAAAAATAATTATTTCAAATATTGCATTTTCATGGTAACGTCCCACATACACGAACCACTATAACTGCACTACAGTTATCGACACATATTGGTATCTCTTAACACTGGCATTGTGGTAATTACACGCAATTACTATTGTCGGATTGACATCTCTCAAGATGCAGAATTATAACAACAATCAGTATTTAGAGAACTTCTCTAAGGATTCCATTGGTAATGAAAGTTATTTGAGTCCCGAACCACCAAGAATATTCCCAATCTATATATGTATCAACGAATATATGAAAAGAATGGATGATGAACTGGATATGAAACCAGGTGATAAGATTCAAGTCCTAATTGATGACGAACAGTAC
This sequence comes from Grigorovia transvaalensis, assembly GCA_003708445.3. Lineage (NCBI taxonomy): Eukaryota > Fungi > Ascomycota > Saccharomycetes > Saccharomycetales > Saccharomycetaceae > Grigorovia > Grigorovia transvaalensis. Next base: position 154,629 of record PPXN03000012.1, on the reverse strand, counting down.
AATGACGGTTGGTATTTTGGTAAGAATTTGAGAACTAAAGAAGAAGGTCTATACCCAGTGGTATTCACACAAGTCATAACTACTGAAAGGAAATCCACTCTAATGCGTGCTAAATCTTTGAAAAGATTAAACACTTCTTCAACAAATTTATCTGATAATTTAAAGACGGATTCACCCATCTCTGATTCAAATAGTGGACTACCTACACCACAACCTTTGGAAACAGCTCATATCTCCCCATTTAAAAGGATCAACGATTCTAGTTATTCAAATACTGCTAGTTCCCCAAATGTTAACTATATGAACAATAGTGCAAGCTCCAATTCACTTAGAAATCCCACAAATATTGATTCTCATATCAATTCTAATGCAAGTTCTGATCCTACTCATACCACAGCAACCAATGCAACAGCAAATAAAGAAAATAATACAACAAATACCCAGTCAAATTTAAGTAGAAGTATATCTGTAAAGACAACATTAACTGATATCGATAAAGCCATTGAAGAATTGAAACTTGATGAACCTCATTTGACAGATAAACTAGAAACAATTGATCAAGAATCGAGCCGTGAATTGAGTGATCCATTGACAAATGATCTGAATATTCAAAACAATCAATCAATGGTAACAACTCCGATAAATTTTGTAAATAAAGATACGAGAAAGAATATCAATATTGAAAATACAAATAAACTCGATGAAAGCAATTATGATTCTAGCAGTAATAGTAGTAATAGTAATACTACAGGTTTAAATATGCATGATGTTGCTAATTGGTCACCAGAAGACGTTTATCGATATTTCCAAATATGTGGTTTTGATCAGCATGCTTCATCAAATTTTGTAAAGCATAAAATATCAGGTAAAATTCTATTAGAATTAGAGTTATCGCATTTGAAAGAATTAGATGTTTCGTCATTTGGTACTAGATTTGAAATGTTTAAAGAAATTGTTAAATTGAAAGAATTGCAAACAATACCAGAAAATAACGAAAATATCGGTACTAAAAATTTTGTTAAGAATAATAATGCTGTTAGTACAAATAAAAATATTCCGAACACCCCTACTAGTACTACTACTAATAATCATAATCATGCTTTCAAACCAGTCAGTGCGCTTGGATTAAACAAAAGTGTGGGATCTTTCAAAAAAGAGTTAATGCCCCCTGCCATGTTCGACCAAGAACTACGTAGAAGAAATAGTAATAATTCACTAATCTCTGAACCCAATCCAAATAATAATAGAAGACTGTCAAGAAGAATATCAAATAATAGCCAGCGCCCTGCATCACTGATGTTAAATGATCAGTTAGCTAAGGATATTCAAGATGGTACCATTATTTTACCAATTGCTGAAAGTATGGAAGATAATGATCTTTTCGCATCACCTAGAAGACCACCAAAACCACCATCTTATCCAAGTCCCGTACAACCACCAAAATCACCAATGATTACAAATCAATCAACTTTTATCAAAGAACAGACGGATAGTACTACTCCTGAAGAACAGAAAAGTAGTCTAATTTATTCACCTAAGTCAATATACCAGGATTCTAAAGAGAGAATTTCAGCCGATATTACTAAAGCAGTTAATAATAATAATAATAATAGTAATAATAACACGAACAAGGATACCCTAAAATTACCCCAATCTAATAATAATTTACAGATGTCTGATTTACTAAATGATGATAGTATAGATATTGATGAACCGGCATTTAACAGCACAACGCTTAATGAAGCACAAGAATCTGAAAGAGCCACATCAAGTATATACGAAAGTCCAGCAAATGACAACTCGAATAATGAAATTGGAAAGAGTCCCACAGATGATGCAGTACCAAAGAGGAACGGTTCGTTTTTATCGTTTTTATCTAGGTCACCAAGTGGGTCAGTAAGAAGAGGTAACTCAATAAAAAAGAAGAGTAGTTTTGTTTCCAGTCCATTCAGGCAACAATTTACTGACAATGCACAAGGTACTACACCAAGTAGTGAATCCAATAAGAGTACTAGTACATCACCATTAAAGGGTGAAAAACCAAGATCAGTGAGTGCGAAGGCAGCAACGACAGAAAATCCTATTGATATGAGTAAAAAAATAATGGATGACGAAAAGAAGAAAAGATCAGTAAGTGAAGCAATGAAGACTAAAACATTACGTCAAATGACCACTCGACAACCATTAAGAAAGCAACAAACATCTGCATTTGTGGAAGGTTTAAGAGATATTACAGTAGATCAAGCTTTAAAGACAGCAGATTACAGTGGATGGATGAGCAAGAAAGGTACAGGTACAATGAGTACTTGGAAAACAAGATTTTTCATCTTGGATGGTACAAGATTATCATATTTTACTAGTACTACAGATACCAAAGAGAGAGGTTTAATCGATATAACAGGTTATAGAGTTGTACCTGCTCGTGATGATGATAAATTTGTTTCAATTTTTGCAGCCACTGCAGGTAAAGGTCGTTATTGTTTTAAATTATTACCACCACCGCCTGGCTCGAAGAAAGGTTTAACATTCACGGCACCAAGAGTACACTATTTTGCGGTGGATACTAAAGAAGAAATGAGAGGATGGATGGCATACTTATTAAAGACAACAATTGATATCGATACCAGTGTACCGGTAATTAGTTCATACAGTACACCGACAATTTCATTATCCAAAGCCAAAGAATTATTAGCTGAAGCTCGAGAAGAGACTAAATTAAGAGAAGAGCAGCAAAAGCAGCAACTTAAATCAGATATGGATTTTGATGAAGATCGTAGATTATGGAATGAACAACATAATCATATTTTACAAAATACTACACATTCCAATAGTAATATTACACTGGATAAAGTGAGAACAAACAATACAAGTAGTCATTCTACTGATGATAAATCGATGTCTACCACTACAAACAACAATACCAATAATAGTAATTTCAATCATAGTGCTAGCCATGGGACACCAAGCAACATGACACACTCCACAAGTTTTAATTCGAATGGGTTTGCAAGTCCATATCTTTTAGCATCTGGTGTATTATCACCTGGTGTCAATTACAAACACTCCAACACAAATGGCAGCAACAGCAATACAAGAAACAATACTATCAAGAAAGTATCAGAAGATGATTCGTATTTCAATCACCTTTAAAACATGGGCATTTTTTAACAAGATACAGATGGGCTGGCCAATTCGGAATGCCTAGCATGGTTTTAGTTCACAGATCCATAACAAACGCGTACCATGCATGGCAGTTCCCTGACTGGCCGACATTATTTCAACCAAGATCAAGACAACATTCTGGCTGGTGGCAGGAATCTGGCAGTTTGTATTTGATATGTTTACTATATAACACAGTGCGTTTATATCATAATTGTAATTTTAAATAGTAATGAAATCGAAAGGTGAATTTTTATTTTTCACGATGTTTCGAAAACAAATGGAATTTGTTTGGTTTTTCAACCAGATCAAGAAACTACGGCGGTAAAGTAACGTGTTTGGTCTGTCTGTTAGGTTTGCAAGCAGTGGTCAGGCCGCTTGGGATTGTTTGAAAAGGAACTGTTAGAAAGGAGAGTAGTCCGCTGAATTAATTGCTGTGATTGTTACTAGAATAGTCATCCATCAGCTTCAGAATTGTAGTCACATCATCTTAATCCATTCTACGCGTTTGGCTATATAACAGACTGCTTTTTATTTGCTGATAAATTATAGAGTGAACAAGATCAGTTTGCATTTATTTGGTTGTTTTTTTTGTTATTCCATCTCAAACTAGTGTTCAAACTTAATTAGAACAAATTACGATTCTTTCTTACAAACTCATTTTCGCAAAATCTCGTTATAGTTTTGATCGTAATGAAGTTGAAATATACTCTTTTGATATCCATGATATCGATTTTTTTTGTTTTGAAGTATGTCTTCATATTTATTCTAGGCGATGACTACCGTTATTTGATACCAACACTTTATCACATTAATGACCCAGTAGAACTTATTGTCAATAAAGTTGAGTCTGATTTAACACAACTACCATACGCTTATTATGATTTACCATTTACATGCCCGCCAACAAATGATAAGAAACCCCTACATCTCTCACTAAATGAAATCATTCGTGGTGATCGTAAATGGGAAAGTAATTACAAGCTTCTTTTCGGCAAGGATAGTGACTGTGAAGTCTTATGTGCTAGGAAAACAAAGAAAGAAGGTTTGGAAACTTTGAAAAAGTTAATCGAACAAGGTTATGTGGTGAAATGGGACATTGATAATGATTTACCTGCTTCCACAACTTTCATTTCAACTACTGATAACTCCAAATACTATGCATCTGGGTTTCCACTAGGTTATGTTGATGAAGATACCGGTAAAGTATATTTAAATAATCATGTCATGTTGGTGATTAGATATCATGCAGTTGATGATTATAATTTCACTATTGTAGGCTTCGAAGTTTATCCAAAATCTGTATCAGACTATCACTGTCCAGGTGCATCTAGAAATTACGAACATTATGAAGTCACTGTACCTGATGATCCTAATCATTTAACCTTTTTACCTTTTACTTACTCAGTTTATTGGAGAGAAGAATTTGAATTAGAATGGAAAGATAGACATAATTTATTTTTCCATAACGGCGAAGTTTCAAAAAAAGTATCTGATAGATTCCATTGGATTAGTTTACTAAATTCAATCGGTATTGCATTTTTAACGACTTTCATCGTGGTACTAATTATGATCAAGATTCGTTCTGATAGTAAAAGTAATGATGATGAGGTGAAAGTTGATCCACAAAATCAAGATTCTATAGTTCGCAAAACTTCCATTTATGTTACTGCTAGAAGTTGGTTCTATGATGATAAATCACCAATGCCACATATCTTAATTTTTCTGACCTCAATGGGTATTCAATTTTTATTTACAATTGTAGGGAGTCTGACTATTTCATGTTCAATAAATAGACTAAATAATATCAGACATAATGTTCTTTCTATGGCTTTAGTCTTTTTCATTATTGGCGGATTTATGGCATCATATATTGGTACTACTTTAGCTATGCAAAATAATAAATTAAATGCAAGAAGAGGTTCATTGAAAAATTTAATTGTTAATTCAACAATATTTCCAATCGTATGTGGTTCTCTATTACCTGGTTTATTAATGTTGATTACCATTGGTTTAAATAGTATTATTTGGTTACACGATTCAACAGGTGCGTTACCATTTAAAACGCTCGTTCAGTTAATGTTTATCTATTTTATTGTTTGTATCCCGTTGAGTATTGCTGGTGGCCATGTTGCTAAAAAATTCAGCTCTGTTGAATATCCCCGTATGAGAAGTGATTCTATCAAATTGAATGATTTAATCAGTATAAAAAAATCATTAATAAATGATAATAAAGTCTCAATTAGCTCGATAAGGAAAAATTCCATAAGTATAGTGGTAGTTCTACTATCTGGATTATTACCGTTTATTATCATATATGTGGAATTACAATATGTTTATAAGACTGTTTGGTTAGAAAAGACGACATTTTATTACCTATATGGATTCCTTTTAGCTAACATAATATTATTGTGTTTTGTCATTGGTGAAATATCCATCATAGGAATATATTTGATGATGAATCTCTACTCAGTTGAGTATCAGAACACATGGCGTTGGAAAGTTTTCCAATTGTCAAGTAGTTGCGCTTGGTACATGGAATTTTATTCATTGTATTATGTTTTCAAAATCTTAAACATTCGTGGCTTTTCATCAATTTTCCTTTCTGTTTGTTACAGTTTACTTTTCAATACACTTTGTGGACTAGCACTTGGTTCCTTAGGTTATTTGATAACCAATCTATTTATTGAAAAGGTATTCAAATTGAAATTTTCTGCATAATAAAAGTACTTTTAGGTTTTGTCACATTTAATGAACGGATATTGACTTTGAAAAGAACAGTTCTTCAATTGTAATATAAGTATCATGTGAGAATAGTAATGTCATATATTATTGTATATAAACGTCAATGTTTAGTGCCCATATATAAATATGTGATTTATTGACTTTAATTCATCAAAAACAGTACATTGAATTTAATAGGTTTATAGTAGAAGATAACAGATAATTAATATATTACAAATGTGATATTGATTACTAGATAAAAAAAAATTTTACATACACGTAAATTTATTGACTTATATCACAAAGACTATTAAATTGAATTAAAATTCAATGGTAGTATTTTGTATAGGTATAGAGATAGGATTAATATTTTGGTTCATATTACTATTATGTTGTTTGTTTTCACCATGATATTGTACATATCCGCCCATTGAAGATAAATTGTTGATATTACTGTTAACGTCTATTTGATTACTATTGATTTGATTATTATTATGATCATGATTATGATTGCTGTAGTTTGTTTGATTCTGTGGAGTTATGTAATTATTTGTTTGTTTTTGTGAATATGAAGAACGACTGTTATAATTTCTTCTATTATCTTTATTACCTTGGTTTTGATTTTGATAATTTCTTCTGTTATAGTTTTTGTTATCCCTGTTATAACCTCTTCTGTTGTCTTTATTTTGGTTATTTTGATTATTTTGGTTATTACTAATTTGTTGCCTTAAAGTATCGATGATGTCATCTTGTAATTTAATGAATTTTATATATATACCCTTTAAATAAACTTCCTTCAATTCGACGATTTCCAATTCTTCTTTAACTGACTGATCTTTATTACTGCTTGAGGTAGTGTGGAAATCGGCATCAGTTCTATCAACTGAATCAACATTGTTGTTTACGTTAACCATAGAATTTTTGAATTGTTTCACATTAATCAAAGTTAAATTCATCCAATTATCTACATTAGTTAGTTCACCTTCAATAACTTCACCACTTTTCAATTCAATACGCATCTGTTGACCCTTAGCATTGGTTAATAAATATAAGGGTAACATCTTGTTCGTGGTTTTTAATGCTGTTCTTCTGAATAAAAAATCTCGAATGATTTTATTTAAAGATGAACCAATTTATTTTTAGAATATTTAAAATTTCTTCGTCGAAAGTGATTTTATAAAAATCACGTGTTGTGTTATATAGCACGTGATGCTTAATTATAAGAGCCGGTCTGTATCACGTGGCTGGCATGGCACGGTTAAAACGTTCTGAACGTCACGTGAAAATGATCTGCATTTCACATGACGTAAATTTCCCTTTTGGGAAACAATTGCCTATTTTTCCTCGGATTTGCATTTAAAAACCACACCAATAGCCGCTTTGGTTAAAGATCTTGAGATATTCAATTTGTAACTTAATCTGCTTACCAACCACACCCTAGCCAAACTGTTCATGGTTATGTATGCAAGCTGTTTGTATTGTTACAAGGGTGTGTTAAAGCTATAATGACTGTACGTGAGGGAAAGCACTAACTTAGTCAATTGCTAATCAAATAATTTTTGATCTTTAATTCGGTTATTAATTAAAGCTTTTGTTAATAATCATATAACCATAATTTACTATAGAAAGTTAATTTATAAAAATATACCCATTAATTTACCTTACCCAGAAAAAACAAAAGAGACAAATCACTTTAGAAATAAATTTGCTTTCTTTAAAATGCTAAGACAAGCTCGTAGCAACTTCTAGAGGTACTTTCCTGATTATCTCTTTCTCTTTTTGATGCTTACTTTTTTCAAAGAAAAACCAAATTAAGTAAGTTTTCAAAAGCTCTGTTTTGATTGGTTTTTGTTTAGGTAAGACGTCAATTATTCTTTGGGGATTTTTTGCTTCTATTTTTTTCCTGTTTTGTAATGGATTTGGGTATTATTGTAGATCATGAATACATAAAAGATAGTTCTTTTGTTTTCTTATATTTATTATTGTTTACAATGTCACCTAATCGAGTTAATTAAATTGAAGATATAGTTTTAGTCTGCTTACAAGGTAGATCAATTATTTTTCTTCTTTATAATATCAATTAACTTTTTTAGAGTATTGTTAATTTTGAATCTCTGAAATTTCATCTTTACCGCTTTGGTGTATTCTCAATTTAATTCCTAAATTGTTTAACATTCTTATTTCTTTGACATTTTAACAATTTTTTCTAGCATCTTCAAAATTAAATCCACATTTTAACATTAATATTTCAACTACGCCCTTTCCTTTAATTTTGAAATATTTTGAAACTTTAAACTACATTCATATTTGCTAACACTTTCCTCACTTATCAAATAAGTGTTTCACCTAGTCTTTTTTTGTTGATTATTTGTTTCCATATTTCCCGATATTTTCATACCATTCAAGTTTCATTAATAGGCTTATTGCTTATTTGAAATCATTTAAAAATATCGAATTTTGAATTACTGAGAAAAAAAGGACATACAATATCCATAATTGATTTTCTTTCATTATATCCTTCTTTGGCAGTTCTGTTCATGTGTGTACAGTTTGATTTTATCGTGTGGTTTTTCAAAGATAGCTTTTCTTCTTGTTTGATATAGGATACAATTATGAATAATAACATATCACAAAATACTGATAAAAGTAATAGTAATGCTAAAACTTTTGAAAAGAATAGAAATAAGAAAAATTCGCCTACAGTTTGCATAGAGATTGCAAGATATTCGGATGTTGACGTTTATGAATGCTTCATTAAAGGTGTTGAAAATCAAATTGTGATGAGAAGAGTGAGAGATGACTGGATTAATATAACACAAATTTTTAAGATTGCCAATTACTCTAAAGCTAAGCGAACTAAAATTTTAGAAACTGAATCAATTAATTTTACCTTCTTCGAAAAGATACAAGGTGGGTATGGAAAGTTTCAAGGAACTTGGATACCATTAAATGATGCTCGTCTAATTGTTTATAAGTATCGTATCGATAATGTTGTTGTGAATAAAGTGTTAAGTTTTATATTAGATCCGCAAAATCCACCTTTTAAGAGACTGAAAACTACAATGAAAAGAACAAACTCAACTAATGGTACAAATGCTTCAAATACTAACAGTAATAGCAACGGTAAATTGTTGTCAAAGAGGAGCTCTAGAAGAATTGTTAATAATAACCTCCTGACAGAAAAACTTGACTCAAGCTCAACTTACTTAAGAGAAAACAAAAATACCAAAATTAATGATAACATTCCAAATTCACAATATTCTGTGTCACCATTCAATAAAAAAGAGGAAGCTAAGAATTGCAAGGAAATTATCTCAAACGCAGATAGGAAGTTTAATATAACAAAAATTCAGAAAGGAAAAGTAAATGAAGATACCCACAGGGAAGACACCAACAAGGAAGATAACAATGGCTATCCTAATAATTTCATTAATGCAGTTGATGAAACTACAAACTTGCAGGAAATCAATGCATATAAATCTAACTTATTATATCTACTATCAATTGAAAATTTCCACGATTTTCAGTTCCAGGAGAGATTGAATAAGGTTTTGCCTTTGCCGAAAGGTTTAGATATCAATTTCATCATTGACAACCAAAATCATACTGCATTACATTGGGCTGCCTCTATGGGTAATTCGCCATTAGTGGAAATATTACTTTTCAAATTAAGTGCTAATCCATTGGTAACGAATATTATGGGATTCAATTGCATCACTAAATCAATTTTTTACCACAATTGCTATAACTTGAAAACTTTTAATCAAATATTAAATATGTTGAAAATTTGTTTAATAACAGCAGATAATAATGGTAGGTTACCTTTGCATTATTTAGTGGAATTGACAGTCAATAAATTCAAAGATCAAAAGATAATCAATTTTTATATGGATTCCATTTTAACTTTCCTCGGTAATCAGGGTAAGGAATTATTATTTAAGTGCTTAAATTTTTCTGATATATCAGGTAATACAGTTTTACACTTGGCTGCGTTGAACTCTAATTGGGCACTTTGTGATAAGTTTTTCAATTTAGGTGCAGCAATTAACTTGAACAATCTGAATAATGAAACTCCGATGATGATTATGTCTAGAAATAAAAATAGCAATATCAAGGGTACATTTCTTTTTAATAATACATTGCATTTAATGGATAACCTTAGTAACGTCTATAATAGTGGGGTGACTGATAACTCTACTACTCTTAATGGCAATGCTCGTCACCGCAACATTAGTAACTTTGAAGTAAATGGTGGTCATTCCAACAAAACTAGAAGTTTCAACTTTGAAGACAGTGGTGATAATAATAACAATGCTACGGTTTCTGGGCAACCTTCAGAACAGTTGTCAAACAGTAATGTAAGCAGTGCCAAAAAAAATGAAAAGGCCCTTATTATACGTAGATGCGTACCACAAATATACGGTATGCATAATAAGTCTTTTATTAATGATAATGTAGGAGCTTTGAATAATAAGCATGGTCATATGCCCAGTTATTCACTGCAATCAACGTTGGAATTAGATTTGACGAACTCAGATGCAGTAAATTTGACAAATGATAAATACTCTTTTGGTAATGATGATAGTTTCAACGATTACCATCGTGGGCAAAATTCAAGTGATCATGAACTAAGTAAACAGAATCTTTCATCGCATTTGCATGATCAGTCCAATTTATGTACTATTTTGGAAGATATAACGGTTTTTGATATTTTCGATTCTTCTGTTGTAATCAAAGATCAACCTAATACAACGATGGATTATTTACAACAATCGCCTATTATAGGTAATAAAAGAAGGAAAATCAGTGCTAATTTTGATGATCATGATAAAAGCGATAATAAAAGTGTATTAAACTTTTTAAGGACACCCAAAAATGATAAGATGGACATTAGCCGAAATAATTCAATGATTAATTTAGATTCTCTTAGTAAGTTATCTCATGGTACACCGATATTGATTCAGGAATTGAATCATAGGGCAGTGATTAAGAAGTTAGATATTGCTGAATCAATCAAACAGTTTAAAGAATTGAGTAAAGAAATGACTGATCTAATGGAGCACAATATTAGAACACTACGATTTGAGGAGAAGAAAGTAATACAGAAAATAGATATATGTCAGTTGGAAAAAGAGACATTAATAAGCAGGTATAACACTTTAGTAAACCTGTTTATTGTTCAACACAATGTGAAAGAATTTCCTAACGATAACTCTGATGCTAAAAATCCAAGTAATGACGAAGATTTTGATAACGGTGACGATAATGACAATGGAAAGGTAAATAGGGATTTAAAACCACTTGAAGAGAAAATTTCAAGACAAAATGCTCTATTGAATGATACTAAAATGAAGTTCATACAACATATGGAACGAAATCAAGCATTGAAACTAGCCACTTTGGTTCAAGAAGAGGAAACTAACATCAAACCTGATCTACCAGGTAATGGAAATGAAGCTAGGAAGGAAGAACACAGAGCAGCAAAGAATGCAACGAAAATTAATGATGAGAGGGTAAGTGATCATGAAGAGGTGTCTAACAAGACAGACATTGAAATGACAAATGTAATAGAGGATGAAATGGAAAGAAGAAATGATGAGACAACACCAATCAAGACATTTCGCACTGAATCGCTCACAGACAATGCTAAAGCCGTTGAATTGGCTGTAAGATTGACGTTATTGCAATTCAAAAGAAGGTTACAGATTCAAAACATTTGCGGGATCAAATGTAATGAGACGATAACTGACAAAATCGTTAAGTACAAGAAGCTAATCGGAAACAAGATACACGATATAGAGCGTACTTTAGAAGAGATAGAAAATGATCTGAACCGCAACAATAGAATAAATAGTAAATAATAGTGAAGTAAGTAATGTAAATAAAGGTCATTTTCGGCTGCCTCAGAAAGGCACGCAGGAAACAATTGAGGCAGAAAAGAAACAACCAGACAAATCAGAATGCAGGAAAAACAATAGAGAGCAGCTCGAGAAAACAAAAAAGATGGAAACGCGAAAGTGGACATGAAACAACCAATCAAAAAAAACCAACACCAAGAACACACAGAAACAATCGCAGAACGCCTGCAGCTAAAAATAACCGAGGAAAATCCGCGTTTTTCACCGGCTGAAAAATTTCGTCTTTTTTTTTTTTGGCTTCAAATTCTCATCGGTTTTTTCTCGTTGATTTGAAGCGATGAGCTGGAAAAAATTTTCATTTAAAAAAAAAAAAATTTGTTCTCGTTACAACAAAATTGTTTGTTTTGATCCACAGAATCGGTTTCTCGCACGTCACCTGGCACGCTATATCTAATTAAATACGATGGATCAACAGTTCTTGACCCAGTTAGAACAAACTCTAGCGGTTGTAGTTCAACCAAACTCAGCTAACTTAAAGGAAGCTACAAAAACTTTACAATCACAATTCTATAAGCAACCACAATCTGTTCCTGCTTTGATCCATATTTTGCAAAGCAGCAATCAAGATGGCTTGAAACAATTGGCTGGTGTGGAAGTGAGAAAGTTAATTCCTAGACATTGGGCCTCCATTGATGATGAAACAAAATCACAAATCAAAGCTTCTCTTTTACAAACTACATTTGCTGAACCAAAGGAAATAATTCGTCATGCTAACGCAAGAGTCATTGCAGTTATTGGTTCAGAAGAATTAGAATCGAACAAATGGCCAGATTTAGTGCCAAATTTAATTCAAGCTGCAGCTGGCAGTGACTCACAAACTGTTCAAACTTCTGTGTTCATTTTACTTTCATTATTAGAAGATTTTACACCAGCATTAGGCGCTTATGTTAATGATTTCTTAACTCTTTTTGCCAAAACAATCAATGATACTTCTTCTTTAGAAACAAGATCCTTATCTGCACAAGCTTTAAACCATCTTTCCACTTTGATTGAAGAACAAGAAACAATCGATCCAAATCAAGCTAATCAATTTGCAGCTTTGATTCCATCTGTGGTTAACGTTTTAGACGCTGTCATTAAAGCTGATGATACTGTTAATGCTAAATTAATATTCAATTGTTTAAATGATTTCCTTTTGTTAGATTTACAGTTAACTGGTAATTCAGTGGCTGATTTGATCAAATTAGCTTTACAAATTGCCGTTAATACTGAAATTGAAGAAGATATTAGAGTTTTCGCTATTCAATTCACCATCTCAGCTTTGTCTTACAGAAAATCAAAAATCACTCAAGGTAAATTAGGTCCAGAAATTACTTTAGCCGCTTTAAAAGTTGCTTCTGAAGAAATTGATGCTGAAGAAGAATTAAATAATGAAGAAGAAACTGCTGAAAATGAAGAAAATACCCCATCTTTAATTGCTATCAGATTATTGGCTTTTGCTTCAGCTGAATTACCACCATCTCAAGTGGCTACAGTTATTGTGGAACATATTTCAACTATGTTATCTTCCGCAAACCTTTATGAAAGAAGAGCTATCTTATTAGCATTATCTGTTGTCGTTTCTGGTTCTCCTGATTACATCTTATCTCAATTTGATAAAATTATCCCAGCTACTATTACTGGTTTAAAGGATCCTGAACCAGTGGTTAAACTAGCTGCTTTAAAATGTGTTCATCAAATGACTATTGAATTACAAGATGAAGTCGCCAAATACCATGAACAGTATTTACCATTAATTATTGAAATTATTGACTCTGCTAAATTTGTTACCATTTATCACTATGCAACTGTTGCCTTAGATGGGTTATTAGAATTTATTGCATATGAAGCTATTGCTCAATATTTAGATCCATTAATGAATAAATTATTCACTATGTTAGAAACTAATAATTCTTCTAAATTAAAATGTGCTGTAGTCTCTGCTATTGGTTCTGCCGCGTTTGCATCTGGTTCAGCTTTCGTACCATATTTCAAGACAAGTGTTCAATATTTGGAACAATTCATTCAAAATTGTGCTCAAATTGATGGTATGACTGATGATGATATTGAATTGAGAGCAATGACTTTTGAAAATATTTCTACAATGGCAAGAGCTGTTAGATCAGAAGCATTTGCTGAATTTGCTGAACCATTGGTTAATTCTGCTTATGAAGCTATTAAGACTGATTCTGCTAGATTAAGAGAATCTGGTTATGCATTTATTGCTAATTTAGCTAAAGTTTATGGTGAAAATTTTGCACCATTCTTAGCTACAATTTTACCTGAAATTTTCAAAACTTTACAATTAGATGAATATCAATTCAATTTTGATGGTGATGCTGATGAATTAGCTGCTTTCTCTGAAAATGCTAATGAAGAAGAATTACAAAATAAATTTACCGTTAATACTGGTATCTCTTATGAAAAGGAAGTTGCTGCTGCTGCATTATCTGAATTAGCTATTGGTACTAAATCTCATTTTTTACCATATGTGGAAGAATCTTTAAAAGTTTTAAATGAACAAGTTGAAGAATCCTATGGTTTAAGAGAAACTGCCTTGAACACTATTTGGAAAGTAGTTAAGGCAGTCTTATTAGCATCTAAATTTGTGGAAGAATCATATCCAAAGGGTTTAGTTACTGCTTCATATGTGGATGATAATATTTTAATGGTTATCAAGAATGCTAGAGAAGTCTCTATGACTGGTTTACCAGAAGAATTTGAAACTACGATGGTTATTACTATTTTAGAAGATCTTTCTGAAATGATTAAAAAATTTGGTGCTATTATCATCATGGACAATGGTGATTCTAGTATGTTAGAATCTTTATGTTTACAAGTTTTAAATGTTTTAAAAGGTGCTCATACTTGTCAAACTATTGATCTAGAAGAAGATGTACCAGCTGATGAAGAAATGGATGCATCAGAAACTGAAGCCACTTTACAAGATGTTGCCTTAGAAGTCTTAGTCAGTTTATCACATGCCCTAGGTGGTGATTTTGCCACTGTTTTTGAAGGATTAAAATCTACTGTGTTAAATCTTTTCCAATCCAAATCCAAGAATAAAAGATCATCAGCCGTGGGTGCTGCTTCTGAATTAGCACTTGGTATGAAAGAACAAAACCCATTTGTTCAAGAAATGCTAGAAGCTTTAGTTATCAGTTTAACTACTGACAAATCATTAGAAGTAAGAGGTAATGCCGCATACGGTGTTGGTTTATTATGTCAATATGCTTCTTTTGATATTTCCAGTGTTTATGAACCAATCTTAAAGGCATTATATCAAATCTTGAATACAGCTGATCAAAAGGCATTAGCCATTGAAGATGATGAAGCCACTAGAGAAATTATTGATAGAGCATTTTCCAATGTTAGTGGTTGTGTAGCCAGGATGGCATTAAAACATGAAAATTTAGTACCATTAAATCAAACTGTACCAACATTATTATCACATATGCCATTCCAAACTGGATTTGAAGAATATACACCTGTTTTCGAATTAATATTGAAATTGTATCAAGATAGTAATGAGGTTATCACTAAGGAAACACCAAAGATTGTGGAAATTTTCGCCGCTATCTTTACCAAAGATAATGAAAGAATTAAACTAGAGCAAGAATCTACATTAGGTAGAGAAGAAAATATGGAAAGATTGAGACAATTCCAAACTGATGAAATGAAGCAAAAAATTGTAGAGTTATTGAAATATTTAAATAACACCTACGATGGTATTGTTGCTCAAAATTCCGTCTTAGCAGCTATTATTGCTTAAACTTGTTCATAAGTGATAATTACATAACTACATAAAATAAAATTCATTATTATAATTGTATATAGGAATACCTGTGTATCGTAGATTGAAATAGAGTCGAAACGTATAGAGTTACTATGTTTAGTGTGTGTGTGGTGTGGCTATAGCACAGGGAGGGTTTCAAACCCTCGCTAGTTAGGGCTCAATCGCAGCCCTAACGTAGATCATGCCCTATGTAGGGCTGTCAACAAAGGCACATCTCAGGGCTTTTGGTGTCTTTTGGAAAAACGTCCAAAATTCTTTCGAGACTCCAGCGAAATTCCCTGAAAAACGAAACGAAAAACGTTTGAATTTTTAGTCAACAACAACAAACAACAAACAACAAGCACGCCGGCACGTCGCTTTCTAATCACCCGTCCTCACACTTCTGCTGGACTTTCATAATAGCATCTTGTAGCATCGATCTATAAAGTGTCTCTACACAAGATTCCGCTAGACAATACACTACCTATTTCTAAATCCGTTTTGCATAAACCGGATTGACAGATGTTTCCCAACAATGTCAACCCACATCCCAGTGGGCCACAATTGAATGTCATGGGTAACGTAAACAACACGCAGGATAACTCCGGTGTGTTGAGAAACGTGAATATGAAAAATCCAGATGTTAATAATAGCAATAATAGTAATAACAATAGCAATAATAGTAATAATAATAGCACTAATAATAACGTCTCAAATAACAATAGTAGCGCGTACCAGCAGCAACAACAGCAGCATTTTCAGAATCAAAGGGAATATCAAAGAAGACAGGCACAACAGGCTATGCAGGGACCCATACAGGACCCTAGTGGTCCTGTAAATAGGCAATCAAGACAGTTCTCCCAAAATTATATGATTCAACAACAGCAACAGCAACAGCAACAACAAAGACAAAAGCAAGTGCAAATGCAAATACAGCAACAGATGTATCAAAGAATGAATCAACAACCTCAGCAACCTCAGCAGCAGCAACGACAACCCCAACCGCAACAACAACCAAAACAACATCCTCAAATGCCTCTGCCACAACAGCAACAGCAACAGCAACAGCAACAAAGGCCTCCTCAACGCCAAAGGCAAATACCTTCACAGCAACAACAACAACCACAGCAACGTAACATAAATACGCAATCAAATATTCAAACCAATATTCCAAATCGTAATAATGCACAATTTAATCAACAACCACAACAAATTATTCCTATGTTACCTTCTCAACAGGGAAAGCATTCATCTAAAAACTTTAATGATTTAATTAAGGCAAAGGAAAGTTTAAATAAATATATTTATGATTTCTTAAGGAAAACGTCACTAAATAAATCAGCTACTCTTTTCGCTGAGGAAGCAAATATTAAAGAAAATGAAAATCCGATTATTTTTGAATATTCTGATACACCACAAGGTTTCTTAGCTGAATGGTGGCAAATATTTTGGGATTTATTCAATACTACCACACGTAGAGGTGGTTCTGATATCATTAATAAATACTATCAAATAATAACTCATGAAAGAAGTATAAATAATACTTATAGAGGTTTCATGCTTTATGCGGCTAAATTACAAGATTTAGCTGAACAACGTGGTGAATATGGTAATAATGTTATGGATCCCATTAGTATTGCCACTTTATTGAATAACTTACCTCAATCACTCACAAAACCTAATAATGATACCAGTACTGGTAGTAACTCTAACAATATGAAAAATAATATTAAGGCTGGTAGTACCAGTAGTGAAACAATAAGTGAAAATAACATAAAGTTAAAGAAAAATTCAGAGTTTACCAATTCAAGTAGGATGAGCGTAGCTAACAAAAATAATGTTTATAGAAATAATATGAACATTGATACAATGAACGTTAATAATGGCAATAACGCTAATATTCCAAATGCCAATAATGCCCCTGGCGAAAATATTCCTAACCCATATGATCGTTCTCAAAGCGGTTCTTGGATGGCATCAGCTCGTAATCCAGGAACAGCAAATATGAGTGCGATGGATCCACAGCAACAACAACAACATCAGCTCAAAATGATGCAGTTACAATTGCAACAAATGCAAGGTCAACAAATGCAAAGAGCAAGATCGCAACCACAGAATCAACCACAACAACAAGTTCAGCCTTTGATGAGAGGCGCTCCACCACAAAATATATCTCGTTCACAAGGTCAAATTGTAAATTCAATGCAACCTACACAAGGTCGTGTTCAAGCTCAAACGCAAGCTCAAATTCAAAGAAGAATGCAAATGAGAGCTCAGCAACAAAAACAGCAACAACAACAGCAAATGACTATGAATCAAAATGATCCGAATACAGTTGGTAATACCATTGTTAATGTTGGTAATAATGTGAATAATATAAATGGGAATGGTATTCCTGCTGATACAAATACGATGTCACCACATAGTAACGCTCAGACTCCAAAAAGTGCTCATCATAACTACCCTATGGCAAATTGGCCCACTGATGGTGTTACTAGTAATTATGCTAGTATGATAAGTATGAATAATTCTACTGGAAATCCAAACCACAGTCATAATGGTAGTATTACCTCTATGGCAAAACCCAATATGAATAATGCCAATTCCAATAATGATCAAAATAATAGCATGGATAGTACTTTAAATATTAAATTAGAGAATGCTCAAACTGGTACTACATCGCATCAACCTAAAGAAGCAAAAGGTGTTAAAATGACAAGACAACGTTCTAAGACGAAGAAGCAACAAAATTCAACTACCACTGGTACTACTACTCGTAAAAAGAGAACAAGTAAAGCGTCTACACCAACGAATTCCTCAAGCTCCCCTAAGAAAGCTAAGACGAGGGGTAAAAAATCAGAAACTACAAGTAATACTCCTAAATTTGAAGATCCTAATTATAAGAGTCAATTATATAAACTACAAGAAAGGAGTAAGAGTTCTAATGCGACTCCGAATGCATTTAATGAAACTGGTAAATCGCCAGGAACTATTATGTCAAATCCATCACCTTATCAAGCTCCAATGACAAACTCATTCAAGTTACCAACAACAGATAATTTACCAAGTCCCCGAACCGCCTTTCCCAAGGGCACAAACAATACTTCTAGTAATAATAATAGTGGTACCAATAATAATACTATACCAAGTGGAAGTCATATTACTTCCAGTCAAGAAGATTCAGGCAATATTTTTGACAAAAGGTTATCACGTATCAAGACGCAATTATCCACAGTCCCAGAAGATGATATTGATTTATTATTAGAAGATATTGAGAAAGATGGTAGTTTCATGACTGATGTCAAAGATAAGCAAGTTAATTCTCAAAAATTGGATCAATCACAAAATTATTCTGATAATGAAGAAATGAATAGCAATATGAAGCCCAATGAATTTGAATCCATGATCGATGATGTTAATAGTACATTATTGAAAGTGGAACCAAGTATAAACGAAGAAACCATGAATATCAATAATGGGGCAACTAATAGTAACACCAAAGATAACCTTTTAAGTGAGTCACTTAATGATAAAGCTTCTGATGGCAATGTTGATAATAATAACAATAATTCTGATAGTAAGATGTATAACAGCAATGATACCAAAATGAAGAACGAGATAGATAATGATAATAATAAGACTAGATATGATATGGAAGATGCAGGATTATCAAGTAACCTTCAAATGACATTAGAGACAGATATCTTGAATACGAAATTTGATGACGATTTTCAAGGATTTGAGTTCACCAGTACGAATGTTAGCCACGACGATCTGTTGACTAAAGATGATAAGCTTGAAAAGGCAGACAAGTCACCCACTGCATTTGTGTCATCATTATCTAATAATGATAATTTGGTGGGTTATGATTCCATAACGAATGAATTCAACGACAATGCTGATGATCATACACCCAGTATCTTGGACAACACCGAGATTGATTTCAATTTTATCAAGTGGGCATAGACCAAGCAAGCAGCATGAAAACCTGTATTATTATTTATATAGAGAACATTCATTACATATAGATAGATGATCAAAGTATAGACGATGATTATTTCTCCCAGCCCAGCGCAGTGAGTGTCTTACCTGTCTGGCTCTGCCTACCCTCAGAAGGAACTTGAGCCCAACGGTTACAAAGACTTCCTTCTACTCGGTGGGCCCTTCTGCCTAGGATTGCCCATCGCTACCCGGTCGGTTTCGAAATCTCAAATTTATCAAAGTTCCAAAAGCATCACAACTCCAGAGACTGCAAGAACCCTACAGGATGGCTTATTTTGGTGCTAACAACAATGCGCGGTCCACCACTTCGAGTACGATGGCCACGGAGAAGGACCTGTCTAGTGACATTATAATACAGAACGCAGCAGATGATTCCATATCCGATATCGCATTTTCTCCACAGAATGATTTCTTATTCTCTGTATCATCCTGGGATGGTAAAGTGAGGATTTGGGACATCCAAAATGGTGTAGCACAGGGCCGCTCACAGTTTGAACATATGGGACCAGTATTAACTACACGTTGGTCCATGGACGGTACGAAAATTGCATCTGGTGGTTGTGATAATGCGGTAAAATTGTTTGATGTTAATACAAACCAAGCCACCCAAATTGGTAGTCATGATGGTCCTGTAAGCACGCTAAGATTTGTTAATTGTGGTCCAGTGGGGACAGAATGTTTGGTGACAGGTTCTTGGGATAAGTCGATCAAATATTGGGATTTGAGACAACCACAACCAATATCGACTTTAATGATGCCTGAAAGAGTGTATACAATGGATAGTAAAAGACAATTGCTTGTAATAGGTACCGCGGAAAGACATATTGCTATTATCAATTTGAATAATCCAACAGCTATATTCAAGAGTTTAACATCGCCATTGAAATGGCAAACACGTGTGGTCGCTTGTTACAATGAAGGTGATGGTTATGCCATTGGGTCCATAGAAGGTCGTTGTGCCATTAGATATGTAGATGATGAAATACAAAAGAAGAATGGGTTTTCATTCAAATGTCATCGTCAAAATAATCCAAATAGACCAGCTGGTCAACAAGCACAATCAAATGTTTTTGCAGTTAATAGTATATCTTTCCATCCAATATATGGTACTTTTGCAACCGCAGGTAGTGATGGTACATTCCATGTTTGGGATAAAGTACATAAACATAGACTGAAATGTTTCCCCTCCATGCAAGCTTCCATTCCTGTAGTAAATTTTAATAGGAATGGATCTATACTTGCGTATGCATTAAGTTATGACTGGCATCAAGGTCATACAATGAATAGACCGGATTATCCAAATATCGTTAGGTTACACCCAACAAATGATTCTGAAGTGAAGGAAAAGGTAAAAAAATAATCTAAGACCTAAATTATACTTTAAATAACTCATTTAGCATTTGTAGGATATTATAACAATACCAACTAGAAGGATGCTGAATTTGAATTTTATCCACCATTGATTGGCTAGTCAGCTAACCAGAGGGCACAATACGAAATAAGAAAATTTTGACCTTTCATAAATAGTGTATAATTATGTATTATGTATTACTATATAGGTATGATTTATATTCTATATCACGTTAAAAAAAACATTTGGCATTAGGTGTGGTGTTTTGATGGCTGTTATTTTGATTATCTTGACTAGTATTGCAAACTAAGTTGATACATTTTTTTCCATTTTTTGAAAGGAAGAAGCAATCAAAAAAATATTAACAAAATATTAACAAAATCAAAATTAACAAATAAAAAAAAATTAGGAAATGCAAAATACTTGGGAAATGCAAAAAATTTCTACTTCGTATTAGTGACCATTATTGAAAAATGACAATTTGCATTTATGATTTGCAGTTGAGGATAATGATTTATGGGAGGATGTTTCTTCACTTTGCTTTGATGATAGATCCTTTTCACGCAATAATTTTCTCACATTGATGGGGAAATTATCAAAAATTTTCATCTTATATCTTTCTGTTAACGGGTCTCTTGGCATTAACTTATTGAATCTTTGAGGAGTGGGAGATGTCGGAATGTTTAAATTTGAACTTGTTGAATTTGAAAATGTGTCCGTGACATTTGCAAGATTTTGGTCCTTTGTATTTGGTCTTCTTCTTATTATTTTTGAATCTTCAATAATACTTTCTATCGAAATTGAAATATCCGACAGCTTTCTTTTCCTCTTGACAGGCTTTTTTGTCGGTGCTATAGGTTGAGGTAAAATTATTTCTTTCATATTAAAGTTAGTTTCATCTTTTTCACAGTTTGCAATTTTTTGCTCCAAGGCATTACTTTGAATCCAATTTGGATCTAGTATTTTATACACTTTCTTATGATAGCAATCATTCCTTAAATTGATGTTTCCATCTTCAGTCATTTCTAACTCAAAAAGAAACCAAAGTCTTGAAAAATCGATCGTATACATATTTTCTAAACTACAAATATAATGTTCACAATTATCCGCTGATATTTCAAATTCGCTGATTGATTCTTGCAAAATCTTTAGATTTTCCTTATTTAACACTTGCGAATTCAAGACTTTTGCTACTTTCTCTTTCAAAGGATTTCCAAAGTTTGGTTCTTTTAGTATTTCTTCTTTCTCGGCGGCTATTTGTTTTAAAGAATTCTTTATGGTTAAATTTCTCGTCTTTGTCCTAGTTGCAACATTTTTATTTTCTTCTTTTACTTCCTTTAGTTTACTGTTTCTAGCATTGACATTTCTGTTACGAAGCGGAGTTGATTTAGGCTGTTTTCTGTGAAGTTTTGCCATCTTTCTTTTGTCATGTAGTATATTATAATTTCAAAATTCATTACTAAAATTGAATTTTTCATATAATGTGACGTCCAAATTGTTGTCATTTACGCAATTGCACTGGTTAACGCAATTGCAGTCTATAATGTATCTGATTGTTCATTACTTAAATCTATCTACCAGTAACAACAATATGCTACTAAAATATATAATTACCTATAGTGAATAAGTTCCCAAAATCAAGAATTTAGCGATAATTCAGCTAACATATCTTCCAATTCTTCTTCATATTTTTCTTTTTTATCAAAATACTCAATCAACTCACTATCACTTAATTCATCTTCTAAATCCTGTTCTATTTCCTCTACAAGTTCGTCCGGTATATGATTTATCTCGTCAGCCATTTCTTGTAACCTTTTCAATTCTAACTTTCTCTCGTTATCAAATATAAACTTTCCCATTAGATCCATACCGCCTCTATTTTCAACAGACCTTTCATTTTGTTCAGATCTTCTCCTACTTTGTCTCTGAGTATGTTTAATTGCAAAACGAGCATCAATAGTGTCACCACCATCGTCGTTGCAATTCGAACGAGATCCAGAAGTATCGCGACGTGAAGTATAAGGGGGATTCGATCTTGAATGACCAATCTTATTAGAACGACAAGCCCTAGTTTTCAAAACATTCTTTACCACATCATTACCACTGGAAATTTCAGTATGCTTCTTTTGCAAAGGGTCAGAGCTAGTAACACTAGACTCTTCTTCAACTAAGCATTTGTCTGTACGAGGTATACTCTGAGCATTGTTCATTTATCTTATACTCATCAGCGTTTCAAGCTCCTTAGAACCTTTTCTTACTACGAGAATGCTCAGTTCTTATATTTTTCAATTTTCATTTTTTTCGTAACTTTTTTCATTTTCCGTTGATCATATCAGGTGGGGGTGTTTGTGCAAACAGACAGGCATGTCAATGAATCATTTCAACTTGTTCTTTATATAAGAGATCACAGATACACATGTTTAGTAGTGAAAATTTAATCTTGTTTTAAAGGCTATTTAGTTTTCAGTTATAAAATCATATAAACTGGAATATATAAAATTGTAAATAGTTTGCGCAAAGGCAATTAATTGACCCAATGATAAAGAAAAAGTTTAGCTTAATGTTTAGCTTAAGAGCAATTGTTTAATCAACTTCTTCAACAGTTGGACCAGAATCTGCAGCACCACCAGCTGGACCGGCACCAGCACCAGGCATTGGACCTGCACCTGGCATTGGACCGCCAGCACCACCAGCTGCACCATAGAATTTAGTCATGATTGGGTTAGCAACACTTTCTAACTCCTTTTGCTTATCCTTATATTCATCAGTCGAGGCAGCTTGTGAAGCATCTAACCAATCAATTGTTTCTTGAGCAGCAGTTTCTAACTTCTTAGCATCATCTTCACCAACCTTCTCCTTAAAGTTAGCTTCATTAACCGTATTCTTTAATGTGAATGCATATGATTCTAATGAATTCTTAGTTTGAATACGTTCAGCTTCCTTTTCATCTTCATTTTTGAATTTTTCAGCTTCAGAAACCATTCTTTCAATATCATCTTTTGATAATCTACCCTTATCATTGGTAATTGTAATCTTATTTGATTTACCAGTACCCTTTTCTAAAGCAGAAACATTTAAGATACCATTGGCATCAATATCAAAAGTGACTTCAATTTGTGGTACACCTCTTGGTGCTGGTGGAATACCCGATAATTCAAACTTACCTAATAAGTTATTATCCTTTGTTCTTGTTCTTTCTCCTTCGTAAACTTGAATTAACACACCTGGTTGATTATCAGCATATGTTGAGAAAGTTTCAGATTTCTTTGTTGGAATAGTTGAGTTTCTTGGAATTAATTTAGTCATTATACCACCAGCAGTTTCAATACCCATAGATAATGGAGCAACATCTAATAGTAATAAATCTTGAGTCTTTGATGAAGTATCACCAGTTAAAATAGCAGCTTGAACTGCAGCACCGTAAGCAACAGCTTCATCAGGGTTAATTGATTTATTTGGTTCTTTACCTTGGAAGAAATCAGAGATTAGTTTTTGAACTTTTGGAATTCTAGTTGAACCACCAACCAAGACCAATTCATCAACTTGTGTCTTATCAATCTTAGCATCTCTTAAGACCTTTTCCACTGGATCAATAGTGGATCTAAATAGATCTGCACATAATTCTTCAAATCTAGCTCTTGTTAATGAAGTGTAAAAATCAACACCTTCAAATAAGGAATCAATTTCAATTGAAGTTTGAGCAGATGATGATAAAGCTCTCTTTGCTCTTTCAGCAGCAGTTCTTAATCTTCTTAAAGCTCTTTGATTTGTGGTTAAGTCTTTCTTATTTTTCCTCTTAAATTCAGCAGCTAAATGGTTAACCAATCTATTATCGAAATCTTCACCACCTAAATGAGTATCACCAGCGGTTGCCTTAACTTCGAAAATACCTTCATCAATTGATAATAAGGAAACATCGAAAGTACCACCACCTAAATCAAAAATTAAAACGTTATGTTCAGCTTTACCCTTTTTATCTAAACCATAAGCAATGGCAGCAGCAGTTGGTTCATTGATAATTCTTAAGACATTTAAACCAGCTATCGTACCAGCATCCTTAGTTGCTTGTCTTTGTGAATCATTGAAATAAGCAGGTACAGTAACCACAGCGTCTTTAATTTCAGTACCTAAAAATCCTTCGGCTGTTTCCTTCATTTTACCCAAAACCATTGATGAAATTTCTTCTGGAGTGAAGGTTTTAGTTTCACCTTTAAATTCTACTTGAATAACAGGTTTTGAATCTTTTGAAATGACTTTAAATGGATAATGTTTGATATCGGCGGCAACTTCTGGATCATCAAATTTTCTACCAATTAGTCTTTTAGCATCAAAAACAGTATTTGATGGATTCATAGCAGCTTGATTCTTAGCAGCGTCACCAATTAATCTTTCAGTATCAGTGAAGGCAACATAAGATGGTGTTGTTCTATTACCTTGATCATTAGCAATAATTTCTACACGATCATTAGTGAAATGTGCGACACATGAATATGTGGTACCTAAATCAATACCTACAGCTTTTGACATTTTTCTTTGCAGTTAAATTGTTTTATATTTTTCTATTCTTGTTATTATTGAAAAGTTGTTATAAGCTTATTATACTTCTTCTTTTCACAAACTAATTTGAGAGTAAGTAAATTCTATAACCAATTGTACAGTATATTAAAGTTCTAAACTTTCCAGTTGTTGTTCTAACTGAAAAAGTTGGAAAGGTGTAGAGAAAGGTTGCAACTTTTGCACTATTTATATGAAATATCCCCTAATCCAGAGAGTCTCAATTGGGACATCATCAGATGAAATTGGAACTTTTTGGAATTTCGGAGAAGGAGTTTGGTGGAGCACCTGACTGGCTCTGTTAAACGGGTTGTGGCAGTCGTGGATGGCGATGGAACCTTGTGGAATGTTGTGGAACCTTGTGGAAAAAACGAGACACCAAGCTCCATGCTCACGTGCAATAGCTGACAGTTTCCACGACGGTGGGTCCATCGCTGTCGTCGCTGTTTTCAATGTTGATCTCGTAAGCAATGTCGTCATCAACGTCGTGCCCCTCGTCCGCAACACTCGACTCCCCCACGGGATCTTCCCGCAACTGCGGAAACAGCTTATGGATTTCCCCTTCTGTCTTCGGCAATTGTTGCCTACCCTGGTAGCGCGCCCCTGAGAAACACCGAGCCCACATTTCCAAATTGAGTAAAGTGTCACGATATTCCTCCGGCAAGATTCGTAATTGTGTAGAGACAACGTCATCTATCAAACCGATGTTGTCCACTTTGCTCGACAGGATTACTAACTCGATTATGTAATGCCACTGCAATGACGAACCATAGTTACCCACAGTAAAGAAATTCAAAAAGCTGAATTGTAATTCACTTAACAACGAATACCAACCATGCGCCATACGTTTCAACAACACTTCATTCAGATAGTATGATTTATCCAAATAATCAATCATTTCAAACCCCCGCCTTATCGAATCTCTTGATTTAAAATTAATAGTAGTATATTCAATGATTTTTTCTTGCTTTTTTTGTGAATCGTTATTACTACGGCCAGTTACATCTGCTTCAGCAATATTACAATTTCTATTTTGCACTTTTTTTAACTGAGTTTCCAATAAATTTCGTTCATCTTGTGTTATCATACCAGAATCTATATAACCAAATTTATCATCTTTAGAACTAATTCTTAAACATCGACAAATATCTTCCCAATTTAAATAATTGTAAATTATGTAATTCTCATTAATCTTGGGGAAATTAATCACATTATGGGGGAAGCTAGTTTCTAATCCCTTTAGAACACTATCATATTTAATTTCATCCATCTCACTAAACAATTCAAATTGTTTATTAATGTCATTATATTTAATATAAAGATTTTCAATTTCTTTAACCCAATAACCATACCTTAAATCACTAACTTTGTCTTGGAAATGAATTATATGTATACCATTACTAATATCTTTGACATAAATATTTGATTGTTGGCAAGATAAACCTATTGAAAAATTATCAATACCAAAAATTACATCACTCGGTATATGTCTAATAATGATATGAGACATAATAAGTATTTATTTGTTTGTTTCAATACAACCCTTATACTTCTTTGACTAGTTTACTGGCAATCTTATCATATAAACCCATTCTCATCTTTCATTCTAACTTAGAAAAAAATCGCAAGACCTAACATTTTTTTCCTTACATTTTCTTAATGTGAAAAATTCTCATAAGTAAGAAAAAAAAAAATTATTTAAATTTGAAAGATATGAAAAAATTGTTTTACTTTTCTTACCACTTCCAATTAATACTCAAGAGTAGTATTATAAAGTAGCGAAATTCAAATAATATTATTAGATGAGTCCATTTGATCATATTTTTCTTGATATCATATACTTCTTTTTTGAATAAATTTTGATTATTTTCCTTAATGATGAGAAAAATATTACACAGACCTGATCTGAGTATTTTTACAATGCAGATAAACAATATTGCCTAACTCTGATTTAATCAAATTTTATTTAGTATGAAAGACTGTATTTCTTGAAGTTTAGAACATATATGTAGTTAATATCAATTTAATGCTTGATTGATCTAAAAAATCTCTACGCATGTAAAAAAGCACTAAATAGCGTTTCTGTTACTAGTGTTTTCATTTCTTCTGGCATATTTTCTTCACTTTTTTCCCTCTTGAAAACTTTTTTTGAGACTCAAACTTAAAGCGAAAAAAGATATGAAGTAAATGATAATGAATGATTCGTTTCCTTTTAATGAATGTGCTAAATAAACATATAAAATGTGAAATATATACATATACACATATATTAATTAAAAATAAAGATAAAAGAAATGTAACTTATTTTTATGAATTATTGTTATTATTGTTGAAAAAATACTATTATATTATTAAATTATTATTATTATTATATTGTAAAAAAATAATTATAATATTATTTTCATCTATTTCTTAGCAGTTAATCTTCTTAAATAGAAAGCTAATTCTTCACCTTCTAAGATGTAACCATCACATCTACCAGATTGACCTGGTCTAGAAGAGATAGCGGCATATAATCTACCAGCAGAGAATTGAGAAGCAACAGCAGATTCAATCTTAGAAGAAGAAGCTCTAGCAGCCCATTTCTTTTCAGCAGATTTGGAAACTGGAGCAGCTTCTTCATCCTTGGCAACCTTCTTACCTAAAGTTTGACCGTAATGAGCTTCAAACCATTGCTTGAATGGAGTAGCATCGATTTGAACAATAGCGGCCTTAGTTAAAGTGTTAGTTCTAACTAATTCATTGTTAGATGGATGGTAAACGACACCAGCAATTCTGGTCTTCTTAGCAATACCTTCAGAAGCCCAAGAGAAGTTACCAGTTTCAATTCTTAAAGCTCTGAATTTTTGGTTACCACCTCTAGTTCTAACAGAATGAATTCTCTTTGGACCAATCTTGGTGTTGGCAGATTGTCTACCTAATTCAAACTTTCTCTTCTTTCTAAATTGAGCACGTTTAGCACCAGTGGCTGATCTTTTATGACGAGAATCACGAGAAATACCCATTTTGTTTTGATCTTTTCTACGTTTTCTTTAGTTCCAAAAGTATGGATTGTACAAATTTTAGTTTTTCAATATCTTGTTTTATTTTACAATATTGACAATATTGCGTCCGGTTCGAATTCTTGCGGAATGGAAAGAGGTTCAACAGGGACTTCTTCCATTTCCCTACTAAGTCTCTATCTTAGACGGAGAATCGTGAAGGCTACACGGAACTGGGGGAATATCCAGGACCTTGGAAGGAAGTGCCCAAAGGAAGCTGGCCCAAACAATAGCCTTTACCCAAAACGGGAAACTGTAAAAATGAAAAACAAAAAAGAAGACGAAAAAACAAAAACTAAAAAATTCATAAAAGTGATAATGTACGGATGGTTTTTAAAAAAAAGCGGCAGTCCCCCGAGGCATTTAAAATCTGCAAAATTCTGGAAATCAACACAGTGACAAGAAAATGATTATAAATTTCAAGACTTTATTGCATGATGTTCATACTTTCTTGAAGATTACACCCTCATAAAGACTATAACAACCGTAATCTTGATTTGAAATGACAGACTATATTAAAAAGAGAGATCCAGTTTTGGAAAATTTGACTGAGGTTCCTTTAGCAGAGGCACCAAAAGAAATTAAATCAAATGAAGTTAAATTGAAAAGAGTCGCTAGACCCTTGAGACACGTTCGTAATATTCCTACCAAAGCTGCTGTATTCCATTCCAAGACAGGACCCATTACTTTTTCATATGAAAATAAGATTAAATTACCAATAAATAAGAATAAAATAGTGGTTCAAGTTCAATATGCGGCTTTAAATCCAATTGATTTGAAAATAAAAAATGGCTATACTAATAGTGTATATGGTGAAGCTGGTCTTGGTAGAGAATATTATGGTGTTATTACTCATTTAGGTGATTCGATAATGTCAACAAATAATTGGCAAATTGGTGATAAAGTAATGGGTATATATTATCATCCACATTTAGCAAAGGGTGCTTTACAAAGTTCTATTTTAGTTGATCCCAATGAGGATATAATTGTTTTGAAACCTGATAATTTGAATGAAAAGGAAGCCGCGGGTACATTATTTTGTTTAGGAACCGCATTTAATGCCTTGGATCGTTTGCAAAGGAAAAAGTTTTTGACTAAAGAATCCAATATTTTAATTAATGGTGGGACAAGTTCTGTTGCCATGTTTGCTATTCAATTATTGAAAAGGTTTTATCAAGTACAAAAGAAGCTAGTGGTGGTCACCACTGGGACTAGTGAAGAGGCTCTTCTTGACTATTTCCCAGATTTGAGTGATGATTTTATTTTCATTGATTACTTAAGTTGCAGAGGTAAATCAAGTAGGCCCTTAAGGAAAATGTTGAAAAATGGTCAAATTGTACAATACAGACCAACACCAGATAACATTGATAATGAAATTACTGTGGAATATAATGAAGGTAAATTTGATATAGTGTTAGATTTTATTGGAGGGTATGATATACTTTCTCACTCATCTGACTTAATACATGCAGGTGGCGCATATTTGACCACAGTAGGTGATTATGTCGGTAATTATAAAACAGATATTTTCAATCAGTGGGATAATCCAAGTGCAAATGCAAGAAAGTTATTTGGTTCTATGTTATATTCATATGATTATACACATTTTTATTTTGATCCAAATGCGTCCCATGCAAAGAGCAATGACTGGGTTAGCATAGTGTGCGAGTTATTACAGAAGGGAGTAGTGACAACCATTATCGACAAAGTTTACAACTGGAAAGAAATCACAGAAGCTGTATCCTATATGAAAACACAAAGGGCTAAGGGTAAGGTAATCTTACAAGTAGACGAGTTCTAAGCATTATTTTCTCATACATCATACCCTACCATATCTGCCAAGTTTCTGATACCTGACCACACAATACCGTGACCGATAGATGGCATATCCCTACTATGTATGTATATGTGTATAAATACGACACTGTCTGACCACATCGCCATATTTGAATGGCAATAATGTGGAAAATAGCAACTGGAAAAAAACAGTTTTTTGTAAAATGGAAAAATGAAAATTTTTAGATGGCGATTTTACTGTGATGAGCATTGATCATCGCAAAGAGGAGCTTGAAGTGCGCAGTGAAATGGGGGATAGCGAAATGAGTTCAAATAGTATCAAATTGTTAGCCGGTAACTCCCATCCAGAATTAGCTGAAGCTATTTCCAAAAGATTAAGTATCCCGTTATCTAAAGTGGGTGTCTACCAATACTCAAACAAGGAAACTTCGGTCACCATTGGGGAAAGTATCAGAGATGAAGATGTTTATATTATTCAAACAGGGTTTGGTCAAGAAGAAATTAACGATTTCTTGATGGAACTTTTAGTCTTAATTCATGCTTGTAAAACTGCCTCGGCAAGAAGAATTACAGCTGTGATTCCAAATTATCCATATGCTAGACAGGATAGAAAGGATAACTCTCGTGCTCCAATTACTGCCAAACTAGTGGCCAATTTATTGGAAACTGCAGGTTGTGATAACGTTATTACTATGGATTTACACGCTTCTCAAATTCAAGGGTTTTTCCATATCCCAGTAGATAACTTATATGCTGAACCATCATTCTTAAACTATATGAAACAAAATGTTGATTTGAAGAATGCAATCTTAGTTTCCCCAGATGCAGGTGGTGCTAAGAGAGTTGCCTCTTTAGCTGACAAGATGGATTTAAATTTTGCCTTAATTCATAAGGAAAGACAAAAGGCTAACGAAGTGTCTAGAATGGTTTTAGTTGGTGACGTTACAGGGAAGACATGTTTATTAATCGACGATATGGCTGATACTTGTGGTACACTAGTGAAAGCTTGTGATGTTCTTCTAGATCATGGAGCTAAAGAAGTCTTGGCCATTGTAACACATGGTATCTTCTCTGGTGACGCTAAAATGAAATTGCAAAACTCAAGATTGACTAAAATTGTTTGTTCAAATACTGTTCCAGTGGATATAGATTTACCAATTATTGAACAAGTCGATATAAGTCCAACTTTAGCTGAAGGTATCAGAAGACTACACAATGGTGAATCTATCTCATACTTATTTAACTATGCCCCACCTGTATAGCACAATCTTATCGAAAACTCTAATCATGTTTCATGCATATATAACTAAACAAAAAACCACGTTTGTACAATAAACTAATAAGAAAACTTTTCACAATGAAGTTTCTGTTTCCGTATCTTTTTTTTTTCTGGGATCCATTCTCTTAGCACTTTGATGGCAATTATTGAATATGCTTTGCAAAATATATAATCTATATTTTATGATTCATGAATATGTAAAGGATGAACTCCATATGACTATTATGTTGTTTATATCAAAGTTTCTAATGAGCAGCAATATGCAGGTATAAAAAGGAGAGCAAACAATATTTGAGCAACATTTAAGTCAGACAGACTAATAAAATCAATACTACAAAGAAAATACTGATGGCTTTCTTCCTTGGCTTACTATTGAATTATCCTCTTCGATCAATCTATTTAAATTATTTTCGAGATCATCCATTTGAGATAGCTCGGTGTCAATATCATTATCAGAAGGTTTAATCATGTCGTAGAATAGTAAATATGCTGTCGCTTCTTCATTCTCACCACCAAAAAATTGCAAGACTGTTTCTTCTGTTATAGCTTCTACAATTTCATCATCAAATAGTAACCACCCAAATTGTTCACTTTTACAAATTGAAATATAGTGTCCATGGTAGGGTCCTCGACCAATATGAATCACTAAACTAGATAGCTCATATTCCATTTCTATCAAATTTTCATCATCATCTCTTAACTTTATATTTAACGATAAGGGATACTTTATCTTGGTCAATAATTTAACATTTGCTTGTTTTGTTTCAGAATATTTAAATCGTTTCAATTGTAATAATAATGTCGGTGGTAATTTTTTAAAATGAACAATACGTTCAGCATCCTGTAGGCTGTCACACTTATTACAACAAAATTGGTTATCGCCAGTCAAAACTTCTCTTTCTATGTAATCTCCCAAGATGTCTTGGATACTTTCGGGACCTTGAAGATCATCGTTGATTTCAATAGTAATATCAATAAATTTTTCGTCATGCTGATTACTATTATTGCAATTCAAACAATTAGAATGGCAAGTAACTAAACCTTGAAATTGATGCATAATAAAATGTGCATCCAGTTTGGATATAGTATTTTTATTCATATTCAATATTTCTTCATGCAAGGTATTTAAGAGGTAATTCAAAAATTCATGTGCGTCTTGCTGTGATTTCGACTTGAACATTGTGTTCTTCTTTCTTAATAAATATAAGAATTCAATTGGTGACACAATACCAGTTAATCTTTCATGTTCATTTATGGATTCAAAAATATCTTTCAACGCACTATGAAGATTTTTCTCTCTTGTGTCATCTAAAAAATGATCAATATTTAAGATTGGACCAGCAACTAAGGCAATTTTCCTTTTCTCTTCAGCTGTGTACTGTTCCTCGAATTCATTACAAGTTACAGTATCAACAAGTTCATTTGAATGACAGTCATTTTCCTCTCTAAGTTCATCTTTTGAAGTTTCATTTGTTTTGTTAGTTGAAATAAACTTATCTAAGGTAACAGAATCAATTAAATCTGCTCTTCCAACAATCGTGCAACGGCTCTGTTGATGCAGGGCTTCGACTGATTGATCAAAATATGATATCACTTTATAAGCTAGTTCTAGCTTATCTCCGTTTTGCACCTGGCCTTTGTAATTTTTGTTACTCAAACTATTATTAGTATTTGAGCGATCATTCTTAATCGAATAAGAATGTATTCGTTTGGAGTTGTTGTTATTTGTTATTATGTTATCTGAAATATTCAACCTTGAGGGTTTTTTCTTAGTTTTGTTGATTGATGAGTCACTTGAATCAGTTTTTGGGATCTTTGAAACAAAACTATCGTGATTGAAGAATCTCTCTACATATGGTTCACATTTAAATTTTGGCTTTCTGTATCTATCTGCACAAATAGGAAATTTCAAAATATTAGTTCTGAATTCATTGGAGTGGTAAAGACATTGTAATATTGAGTTTACATAGCAAGTATTAGCAAAATTTTCAAAACCAAATACTTTATTGGACCCATCACCAAATGGCAAATATTTGTGTTTATAGTTTTCTTTGCCCTTCCATTTCCTACGAGAAGGCTTTGTGGTATAAAATTTTGATGTCAACTCGTTTGGTAGCCATATGGATAAACTTCTCACATTTAAATAACCGAAATCTATACTTCTTCTAGCTTTAGAATCATTTTCACTTGGAACCAAACTGTTTGCGGGCTTGGGGTTCTTGTTAATACATTCCACTTCTGGTTCTCTGTCATTGGTAGACACATCATTTGTACCATTTTTTGCAAATAATCTTTTCAACATCTCAAATGGCTAACGGTGCACTCATATAGTAAATATAAGCACTTAAAAACGAACAAGAAGGTATATCTTGATTGCGTAAAGAATATATTTCTCGAAATACTTTCAGTAATATACAATCAAAATCATACCAACAAATTCAACAAAAACGTGCCTACTGAAAAAAGAATATGATTAAATCTCAAATAGCTGAAACTAAAACACGACTCTAATTGCAGCAGAAGAAGAAGCACAAGTGGAAACAATCGCACACACAAGACTATGGAAGAATGCCTGTGAAGAAATACTAAAGTATAAAGAGGGTCACTCTCTTACTGCCCTCAGATTTCCTGACAAAACGCGCATTCTGCTTTTAAAGACTCATTACAACAAGAAAGTGGAGGATGTATTTGTCCTGCGAGTAGACTGAGAATCTTACACCAAAACGGTTCCCCCTGGTGCTTCCTCTGTGGGAAGGCCAATGACTGGAAGCAGTATTGTGGGGTAGAACAAAAGTTTAAAACCTAATTTAGAGACGGAACTGAGAAATTTCCCTTTTGGTCGAAAGCAAACCCTAACGCATTTCGAGGGCAAATCTCAAAGACATAACTGGCTTTATTCTGTGATATCATGGCTGTTCTGTTGTGAAATGAATATGATATTGTATATATGAATTATATGTTAATGGTAATGACAAATGGTTCTACTTTCTATGTATCTGGAATAAAGTGATATGTACAATTAAATTTTTTTTTCTTCCTGTTGCCAGGTAAATGAATCATTCTTCCTTATCTAATCATCTTCCTCTCTTGGATCACCAACACCATCTTCATAGATTGCAAAAACACATTCTGCCTCTGGTAAACATGGTGAGTCTACGACTTTACAATATCTTTGACAACCTTTACCCTTTTTGAAAGCTAACCTTGTGGTAGATGAATGAGCCATAATATTACCACCAATTGGTTTTTTCGGATCTGGATTAAATGACATGGCACCATCAACTTGTGCCACAACTTGATTAGTGACAACAACCGCTACACCAAATTGATCAGCTAGCCTTTGTAAAGCACGCATAAATTTGGCTAAATGCATTTGTCTAGCACTTAATTCACCACGACCAGCAAAATCTGTTCTATATAATGCCATAACAGAATCTACAATAATCAATGAAAATCTTGATTCACTCATCATTTGTGCTGCTGCATCCAATAATCTTAATTGATGATCAGCATTATAAGCTCTTGCATATGCAACATTATTCAACGCATCATCAGGATCCAAGCCAAACCTTTGGGCAATAGATACCAATCTAATAGGTCTGAATGTACCTTCTGTATCAATATAAAGACATTTACCTTCACCACCACCAAGATCTAATGGTATTTGACAAGTAACTGCTAAAGTATGACATAATTGAGATTTACCGGTTCTAAATTCACCAAACAATTCTGTAATGGAACCTGTCTCCACACCACCACCTAAAAGAGTATCAAAATTCTTGGAACCAGTAGTTAAACAGATCATTTCAGATCTTCTCATATGGAAATCTGCCGCAGTGACAAAACCCATAGGTACTAACCTTGCAGCTTCATTTAATAATTTATCTGCTTTGATTTCTGAAATACCTTTAATCTCCAAGAGTTGTTTACGTGGAGCATAAGCAACAGCTTCTACCGTGTGAAGACCATTTTCTCTTAATTTCTTTAAATCTGTGGATGTAATACCATTAATTTGTAATTTATCTAATGGGACAAATGATACTAGAGCAACATCATCCACTTCTTCATTATTTTCTTCATAATGTTCTTCATTCTTTTGCATTTGTTCATTTTGTTCTTGATGATATTGTGAAGTTTCACCAGCCATCATCTGATTCGGATCATTGGTAAAATACTCTTCTTGATTATTCTGTTGGGATGCTGTGGTAAACAACTGTTGTTGGTGTTGTTGCAAAGTGGAAATGTTATCCTGTAGCGAGTTTGGTAAACTGTGCTCTAAAGGTTCTTGTGTAGTCATGAATACGTTTTATGTGTTCGCTAGTTTCTGCCTGATCTATCCAGATTAGATCTTTAAAATTTGATAAGAGGAACGAAAACAAAAAGAAAAAAATGTGGCAAACGCGTTAAGAAGCACGCGTGTGTAAACAAAAAAGTTACCCTTTTGGGATGACGGAAAAACATGTCCGAAATAAATAATAGGTCACGTGAATCTTAAAATGGTCAGGTGACATTCATGTGACACCATGTGGCACGTGACTCAAAACAAGATTTTTTTAAAGGAATTTGCCACAATAGAGTTCAAAATGCTTCAAAGATAGTATTAACTGCAGTTTTACCTGTTTATTGTTCTTATTGTTAGAGGCACTAGGAACAGAGATTGTATCAAGATTCAAAAATAAGCTGCATTTGATAAATTGCAAATATTGACGTTTTAACTATAGTCATTTTTTAACTGGAGTTCGAATAAAAACTTATACCATTTATAAGCCGTCAGTTCAGACAGATTAACAAATACAACAGTTGTTAGTGATTGCATAAAACAGAAAATATATACACATACCCATCGTCTATTAAAAATATAAACTATGTCAGATCCAAGTTCCATAAACGGTGGTGTTGTATTAGCCATGAAAGGTAAAGATTGTGTAGCCATTGCGTGCGATTTGAGGCTAGGTTCACAATCACTAGGTGTATCAAACAATTTTGAAAAAATATTCAATTACGGCCATGTATTCTTTGGTATTACTGGATTAGCAACAGATGTATTAACATTAAAGGATACTTTCCGTTATAAGACAAACTTATATAAATTGAAAGAAGATAGACCCATTGAACCCGAAACATTTACTAATTTAGTCTCTACTACTTTATACGAGAAAAGATTTGGTCCATATTTTGTAGGACCAGTGGTAGCGGGTATAAATTCCAAGACAGGTATACCTTATATTGCAGGATTTGACTTAATTGGTTGTATAGATGAAGCAAAAGATTTTATTGTTAGTGGTACAGCATCAGATCAATTATTTGGTATGTGTGAATCTTTATATGAACCAAATTTAGAACCAGAAGATCTTTTTGAGACAATTTCACAAGCTTTATTGAATGCTGTTGATCGTGATGCATTATCTGGTTGGGGGGCTGTAGTTTATATCATCAAGAAGGATCAAGTAATAAAGAGAAACTTAAAGATGAGACAAGATTAAATGGCCTTTTGCCTAATCAGTCACTTATGAACGGAAAAGAAATGAAACTTTTCATGTACTGGAACAAACAGGAAGGGAAAACCAAGTAGATATTTTATGATCCATATAATATACCAATATACTGATAAAATAATAGTATTTTTCTATCATTATCAAATCCACTCAAGTTGATAACCCACCGTCTATCATCAATTTGTGTCTCTCTTTGTAATTTTCAGCTGCCATTTATTGGTTTATTTTTATGGATTTAACTGAAAAGTACATTTTGTTTTTACTCTCAATACGTTTGCATTGTAACAAGAAAAGATCATGGAGGATACAAATGATGGTATTCTCAAGATAAGGAAAAAGCAATGGGCAGCACTTTTTCTATCTACTGTCTCAGCTGCTGCCTTTGTACGCTCAACAAAGAAAAATATCAACTATTTGAAAGGTATGTTCTGAATAGTTGGAAAGTTTTGAAATATATTCTTTACTAACTTCAATCTTATATGGAGTATCGATTTACTCTTATCATGCACAAAACGTAGTCCACAAAGATCTTCCAAACTTGGGAGCTAAAGCTATTGTCTTATCGTTGGGTCTCTCCACAAGTTTCTTTTCCGTACTTGTAATGTCCGCATGCTTATTAGGCAACTATAATTCATTTGACGATTTCGGTAGAAGTATGAAACACTTGCTCTATTCAGAGAGATTAAACACTCCACCGAAGGCACTATTAGACGAGAATGGTAAGTTTACCAATCCGGAGAATGGGGATGTTAGTATCGATAACGTTACGGGTGACATCAACGATGATGCCATAACGGTTTTGAAGAAAGTATGGGATCATTATACAAAATGAGGGCCAGTATATATACCATATGACTATTCACAACTTCAAGATATTTGATGACAAGACTACAAATAGGGTCCCAAGATGTAGTAGGATACTCTATGTAAATATAATTATATAAGGCAGAGCAAAACTATATTCTTCTAACAGGAACCACCCTGCAGTACACAGACAGCGACCACCACTGGAACTCCTGCCTGGCCCCATCACCTTGCAGACAGTTCCCTTCCTGTTTCCCACAGAAACTGTTGGCATTTCTAATGGTTTATATATTGAAAAAATGAAATAGTGAAAATATATCCACTTACTTCTCAACCAACAATACTTGCATATTTAATGGAGCATAACACATATGACACATAAAGACAAACACAGTAAGAACAACACCAGTGTAAATGCTTCTAATACCCCACTATCTTCTAAATCATTACATAGTAATTCAAACACGAATATAAATAAGGCCATCGCAAGCAATAGCAATATAATCGATAAATTACCTAGTTTTAAACTACCAAATAGTATTAATAGCATTATAAATAATAGCGATGGTACCGCTTTAAATACAAATGCAAATTCAGGCAATCATAAGAGTAACCAACCATCCAAGAAGACTAATTTATTGTTATCTACTTCTTTCATATCTACAAGAAAATTTGATAATTCGTCACCAACTAGTCCATTACAACCAAGATTGACCATAAATAAGAAAAGGGAAACTTTGAAATATGAAATAGATCAAATCGAATTAGAATTATCAACTATAAGGAAACGGAAGGAAGATATCGAAAGATTTAAACATGAATATGGTTCGAATAATTTTGTCACTACAGGTTATTCCACTGACCATATACAGAAACATTCAATGCGAATAAAGACAAATACACAAATTAGAGAAATAGATAAACAAATTAAAAAACTGGATAAACAATTGATTGATTTGAAGAGACAATATAATAATCTTTTGAAAAGATCAAACCCCAATTTTAATTTGAATAATACTAATAATAATATTGAATCAATTTCAAATAACGGTAATTATAATTCAATTGCTGCTTATTTGAGCAATACTAAGACAGATACTCAATGTGCTTCTTTGAACTCTATGGACACACACAATGATTCGCTATCTTTGAAAAAATCAAGCTCTGTAACTCATAATACTGTGGTATCAAATGATGATAATTTATTGTCAGGTTTGGGCATAACTAAAAGTAATACTAATATAACTGCCCAATCATTAATGACTAATACACCTATATCTACTTTTAATAACATTAACAGCCCTCTTAATGATAATACTAATACACCCGTTAACAACAACCACCTAGCTTCTTCTTTCAGTAGCAGCATCAAGACAAGTAACAATGAATTTATAGATCATAGTAACACAAGATATACCACCATAGAGAATGATATTAATGAAGATAACACTGCTAGTATTAACCATTTATTGATCGAAAATCATTCCGATATAGTTACCACTGTTAGCCCAAATAACACCACTGATGATTCTTTAGGAAGTAATGAAGAAGATAATGATTCAATCGACTTTAATACAAGCTCCAATGAAAGAAATACAGCTTTTGAAAGCGCTACATGGCATATCAGTGATTATATGGAAAGTTTACAAGAAACTGATGTATCTGAAGAATTCATATTGAATAAAGCTAATGCATTCATAATCACTTTAGATAAATATCCAAAACTGAGGAAAGATTTAGTCTTGGATTCATTTTTAAATACTTTACAACAGCTTTTATTGAGTGGAAATAAATTTATCGTAAGTGCAGCGTATAGAATTTGTAGACATTTAATTAGTGATCAAGAATTCGTTGCAGCTTTAGTTCAATTGAAGATTGAAATTTTCATTATTATGTCATTGGCAAAGGATAATACTTTCCAATTGGAAAGAGAACAAGCATTGAAATTAATCAGGAAAATGTCTGAATATGAAAATGGTATCACTAAGGGCATGCTTCAAGCTGTAATTAGTTGTATTGAAAAGAGTGATGACTCACTAAGAATAATCGCAGTAGAAACATTATTAGAAACGTGTTTCAGACATCCTAAACTGGTTAGTGATTGTCAAGGTATCAATGTACTAGAGGAACTATTACAAAATTCATCATCATTTTCACTGATGTCTATCGTTTTTGATACCCTTTTAACTTTAATTACCAATAATCAGACAAGACAATACATTCTAAAAGATTTTGATATTACTGTCTTGGCAACACCTTTCACCGATATTAATATCAAAAAATCTGCTAATATAGAAAAATTACAAAACACTAAAGTACTAATTACTAAAGCATTGAAAAATAATAACGGGTTTCTTTTATATACAATGAATAACTTTAAACCTATCAAGGAACTGTTGTCATTTTTCCAAATACCATTGTGTGCGCATTATTTGATTGATATCTTTCTTGATGTTTTGAGAATCAAGCCTTTTTCACCCAAGGAGAAAATTAAACGATCAAACTTCAAATTAGTACCATCCAATTACTTGAAAGATGCACCTTCAATAAATCAAAGTGTAGCTTTAGTTCTTCAAGTATTAGATAAATGTGATTTCCACGATTATTTATCCGATTTAGTTAATTCTAACTTGAAGGAAGAATTTACAAGCTCAGTGATAATGAAGGGAAGGTATCTTTTTGCTGAATATATTAATTTACGAATGAACCTTTTGAATACAAGCAATTTACCCAAACTTTCTAGACTGATACATGATACAACAACTTTGAAAGAGGAAACATTTGAGTTTAGCAAAATGATCACAATGATGAACAAAAACAGGAATACAATCGGTATGGAAAAGATCAATTTTAAGGATATTTCAAGACTTTATGCCATGGATGTCCGTGAAAATACTTTAGTTTCATCAGTGGACGACCTGAAATTTCGTAAGATGGTTTACGATTCTCGTGTTTTGCAAACTAAAGATTTTTCACAGTGGAATTGGAATATACTTGAAGAATTATTTGAAGGTCCCTTAATGAATAAGAAACAGTTAGAGGAATTAACCAAATCTACCAAATTTATTAGACGATTATTAGTTTTCTATAGACCACTAAGGTTGAGGTTCTCAAGTGTTAGAATAGGTACAAGATTATCGCAAAAATACATTCAAGCAGGCTGTAAATTTTTCAAACTGTTGACGACCAATCCTGAAGGTATGAGGATCTTAGCCGATGACAACAAAATTGTACCACAATTAGCGTCACTCTTATTCAGAGCTATGGAGGGTGAACTTGATGATAACATTTTCAATGAAGAAACATTACATACAACGGTGGTATTTGGCTATTTTAAATTTTTAGGTGTATTGACACAAAGCCTTTTTGGAGTGGAAATATTAACTCGTTGGAATTTTTTTACTGTGATTTATAAAATGTTCCAATTTGAATCCCGTATTGGATTGAAATTTTTACTGCTAATTTTACCTGAGTTGGATTTGGCTTATTCCATGCATTGTCGTATTATAGTTGCTAAAACCTTAGTGGCACCAGAAGAGTCACTTCGTATCAAAGCTACCAGTTATGTTGGTGAAAAACTAAAAAGTTTACTCAAACATACTTCAAGAATGAATGCCAATGAAGAAACAAGATTTAAATTACAAAAATTCAAATTGGAAATGCTAACTAGACAATTATATGATTTATCACCGAAAGTTGTTGCAATTGCTGATAGAGCATTATATGATTGTATAATCGATACTACTGCTTCTTTGAAGATAAGAGAGTCTTTCAGAACATTTTTGAATCAAATGATCTTTATCAGATCCCCAATTCTTTTTGAATTATTGGGTAAACCATATGGTTTCCAAATACTGAATGAAATAAATTTTGTAGAACAGGAAAGAAGAATGTGGCTTTCTAGTAAGAATATGGAATATGTCACTATTGTAAATAAATTCCTAGCTAACAGTAAGAATAAATATAGAAAAAATAAAAATTCACTTGATGATAGGAAAGATAAATTGCCCATCCATTTCTATGGTTCTTTAGCAAATACAGAAGGCGGTATTGCTATGTTGAGTCAAAGCGGCGATTTAATTAATTTTATTAACATATTGAAGAATTATACACAAATTTTGAACAAGAAAAATAAAGCACGAGAACAACGTACTCACTTGAATACTATGGATTATGATGGTGATAATGTTTCTCCTAACACGAAAGTAAGCTCTACGACCAAGGAAAATAATAATATGACTAATATTCTTGAAATTGAGTCAGCTCTGTGGTGTTGTGGACATGTTGGGTCCACCGAATTAGGTATCAGTTTATTAGATAATTATTCAGTTGTGGAAGATATGATACAAATTTCATATCAAAGTAATATTATAAGTATTAAGTTCACAGCATTTTATTGTTTAGGTCTCATCAGCTGTACCCGTGAAGGTTGTGAAATTCTTGATGAAATGGGTTGGAGTAGCTGTATCAGTATAGATGGCAACCCAATGGGAATTTCATTACCTACCGAGATTGATAAATTTTTAACCATTCCTGGAGATGAAGAAATAATAGAACGAAAGAATAATGCTATAAACGCTATTAACCAAGTGAGTCATCAGAACAGTAGTTCTCAAAACATAAATATTGATGAAGAAGAATGTTATGGCGGACCTCTTGAGCCTAATACAAGTTACAATGATACAAATAGTAATTTTAGTACTTTTACTGATGATGAACAAAATGAAGATATTGTATCTATAGATTACGATTTAAGTAAGCTGCTATCTGAAAAAGAAAATGTTGAAACTACTACTAGAGATAGGACAGCCAAGAGATTAAGCTTACCTATCCCGGACAATAATGATCTTGCTGCAAGAGATTTCAATGCAGAAGATATGAAAAAAGGACAAGAAGAAGGAAAAGAAGAAGAAGTAGGAAATAACGAAGGAAAAGAATTGGAACAGTCGAGAATGGAGGAAGAAGATGAAGAAGATGAAATTGAGACGAATAATAACAGTACTAAGTGTAAAAAGACATTAAATGAAAAAATTCTGGAAATCATTAGTCAATTAAGTAATCATATTCTTTCTAATGGTGCTATAAAGAAAATAACCGAATACAATAATAAATATGGGTCGAAAGTGTTTGAGAATGAAGAAATTTTTTATAATGTTGTTAAAATGATGGAAGAATATAGGTTTAAACCACAAGTACGTAAATTTCTATGTGGTATCATTATCAATCCACGAACCTTTGAAATACTGATCAAGAATGAGAAAAGACTAAATAACAACTAGTCATTTGAATTTCTGTTTCATTTTATCGATTTAACTAATGTCAGTGGGTAAAAAAATGACTATTTGTCCTTTGTGTTATATATCAAACTAGTTTCTTTATATATATTATAAGATTCTATCAATTTATCCGTTATTTGATCATAATTAGTCAAAGAATTCATATCATTTGATTGTACCAATTCAGTAATTTGATTATTGTACCAACTTAATTCAGGTATAAATTTAATTGCCTCTTCTGATATCAATAAATTATCAATTTTATCTAAATCATTCAAAGCAATAGTAGTCAAATTTTTCTGTTCATCAATTAATTCCATGACCGTTAATAAACTTGATTTCTTTCTTAATAGAGTTGTATATATTTTTCTTATCAGCGTTAGTTGTTTCACAAGTTCTTCGTTTCTGGATAATAATTTATTATACTCTCTTTCTAATTGTAGGTTATTCTTTTCATCTAACGATAGCTCTGGTGTAGAGTCAAGATTAATTGCTTCACTAGTGGTTGAGATTTTCTTTGAGGGAGAGTTTGATGCGCTCATTCTTTTCTTTATATTCTGTCCTTAATGCGGTAATAAAACCCTACTGGTAAAGTTGTATGTGGATCTTGTATTCACTTTAGCTTTCTGTTACGATTGATCACAAGGCTGAAAAAAATAATTCGGTCACGTGCCATAAAGTTTGTGGTTCCATTAGTGTTGTTCTATTGTATAGATGATGGTATATCATTAATGTTGTTCTATATAGATGCAACAAGAAAAGAGTAAGTGAATTGGGAGGAAAGTTTAAGTTCGTTTCGTATTACTTAAATTGTGCCGTTAATGAAAAGTACTTAAGATGTAGGAAGCATTTAACATTTCATACTAGTACATGATCCATCATAACCACATGGATAATTGCTAAGAAAAAATACTGGTATCCATACTATCC
Source organism: Grigorovia transvaalensis (assembly GCA_003708445.3). Lineage (NCBI taxonomy): Eukaryota > Fungi > Ascomycota > Saccharomycetes > Saccharomycetales > Saccharomycetaceae > Grigorovia > Grigorovia transvaalensis. Next base: position 110,545 of record PPXN03000012.1, on the reverse strand, counting down.
TTACACTTTGGAATATGTTGTCAATCAGTAATAGGTGACGTTGATGGTTCTTAGGGTTTGTACATCTTAGATTAGGTCTTGAACATCTTAGAAAGTTGGTCCAACACGTGCCAGAAAATTTCGGGACCCACAGTTTTCCACGTGTGCAAGGCAGAGTCACAAAATGGTAAAAGAACAAGCTGTACGGTGATTTTAGTGTGAAATTTGATCTCTTTTCTTCAGAATGAGATGTCATCTTATCTCAGAAGACCAGGGCCAAATACTCCATACCTTCACCAAATTTACACCGGTTAGGCTTAAGGATGTTCTAGGATTAAACAAGCTTACTGTACTTGTTAGGCTTCAATTTGTTATTCATTTCTACTAAACTATTTCATATTTCATTTGTTAAGGTTGAAATAAAAAGTAAAATATTACGTACAAAAGAATGATGATTCAGTAATCATGAAATAGGTCCGTCAACGACCTTGATAGCTTGCTTTAAACTGTCAGTAATTCAAGCAGACTAACAAGGAAGGACACTATGTTGCAAAAAGCAATATCTTGGTAAATCCTTGCTACATATACGTAAGTATCCTTTTCTTTCCGGTACATCTACGTAAAGATCCTAACATAATATGACTGCACTCTGTGTCTTGAGCAGAAAGCAACAAGACCTACCTCACTAACCCTAACCATACCCTAAGGACTACACACCGCACAGTTTCCAAAACACACTTCACAATTTTCAACTTCTTCTCGGGGAAAAATGTGATCCAAATGTGTAACTCGGAAAACGAGAAATCAGATTCGTTCTTATTGAATCTTTTTTCACGTATATAAATACTACCTTATTTCTCACTTAAGATTATCTAGCTTTGGGTTTTACTACTTTCTTTATTATTTTTCACTAAAGTACAACAACAAATAAGTTTTTTTGTATACTCTTGTATATTTATTAAAAACAACATCAACTCTACTTTAACATACTGCTCAAAATGGTTAAATCTGCTGTCTTAGGTTTCCCAAGAATTGGTCCAAACAGAGAATTAAAGAAAGCTACTGAAGCTTACTGGAATGGTAAGATTACCGTCGATGAATTATTAAAAGTCGGTAAAGATTTAAGAGCTCAAAATTGGAAATTACAAAAGGATGCTGGTGTCGATATCATTGCCTCCAATGATTTCTCCTTTTATGATCAAATCTTAGATTTATCTGTCCTTTTCAACGTTATCCCAGAACGTTACTCTCAATACAATTTGCCACAAATTGACACTTTCTTTGCCATGGGAAGAGGTTTACAAAGACCAGCTACTGATTCTACCCCAGCTGTGGATGTTACTGCTTTAGAAATGGTTAAGTGGTTCGACTCTAACTACCATTATGTTAGACCAACTTTCTCTCATTCTACATCTTTCAAATTAAATGGTCAAAAACCAGTAGATGAATTTTTGGAAGCTAAAGAATTAGGTATTCAAACTAGACCTGTCTTAGTGGGTCCAATCTCTTTCTTAACTTTAGGTAAAGGTGACAAAGATTCAAGAGATTTACAACCATTATCTTTATTAGATAAATTATACCCAGTTTATGTGGAAATTTTGAAAAAATTAGCTGATGCTGGTGCCACTGATGTTCAAATTGATGAACCTATTTTAGTCTTAGATTTAGATCAAGCTACTCAAGATGCTATCAAGAACACTTACACCAAATTAGCTCAAGAAACTGGTGTACCAAAGATTTCTTTAGCTTCTTATTTCGGTACAGTGGCTCCAAATTTATGTGCTATTGAAAATTTACCAGTTGCAGGTTTCCACTTCGATTTTGTTAGAGCTCCAGAACAATTTGATCAAATTGCTAAGATTATTTCCACTGAACAAACTTTATCTGTTGGTATTGTCGATGGTAGAAATATCTGGAAATCAAATTTTGCTAAGGCTTCCGATTTCGTTAACAATGCTATTGCCAAATTCGGTGCTGATAGAGTCGTTGTGGCTACTTCTTCATCTTTGTTACACACTCCAGTTGATTTAAATAACGAAACTAAATTAGATGATGAATTAAAGAGTTATTTCTCTTTCGCTACCCAAAAATTATCTGAAGTGGTTGTCATTGCCAAGAACGTTTCCGGTGAAGATGTCGCTGATGCTTTAAAGGCTAATGCTGCTTCTATTGATGCTAGAGCTAACTCTTCTTTGATTAATGATTCTACTGTTCAAGCTAGAATGGCTTCTATCGATCAATCTTTATCCACTAGAGCTGCTCCATTCGCTGAAAGATTAGCTGAACAAAAGAAATTATTCAATTTCCCATTATTCCCAACTACTACTATCGGTTCTTTCCCACAAACTAAAGATATTAGAATTAACAGAAACAAATTCGTTAAGGGTACCATCAGTGCCGAAGAATATGAAGCATTTATTAACTCTGAAATTGAGAAAGTTATTAGATTCCAAGAAAAGATTGATTTAGATGTCTTAGTTCATGGTGAACCAGAAAGAAATGATATGGTTCAATATTTCGGTGAACAAATTAAAGGTTATGCCTTCACTACTAACGGTTGGGTTCAATCTTATGGTTCCAGATATGTTAGACCACCAATTATTGTTGGTGATTTATCTAGACCAAAACCAATGTCTGTTAAAGAATCTGTCTATGCTCAATCAATTACCAAGAAAGTGGTTAAAGGTATGTTAACTGGTCCAATTACTTGTTTAAGATGGTCTTTCCCAAGAGATGATGTTGATCAAAAGACACAAGCTTTCCAATTAGCTTTAGCTTTAAGGGATGAAGTTAATGATTTAGAAGCTGCTGGTATTAAATGTATTCAAGTGGATGAACCAGCTTTGAGAGAAGGTTTACCATTAAGAGCTGGTGCTGAAAGAGATGCTTACTCTGTTTGGGCTGCTGAAGCTTTCAGAATTGCTACTTCTGGTGTTAAGAACAGTACTCAAATTCACTCTCATTTCTGTTATTCTGATTTAGATCCACATCATATTAAAGCTTTAGATGCTGATGTTGTCTCAATTGAATTCTCTAAGAAAGATGATGTTAATTACATTGCTGAATTTGCTGATTATCCAAACCATTTAGGTTTCGGTTTATTCGATATCCATTCCCCAAGAATTCCATCTAAGGAAGAATTTATTTCTAAGATTGAAACTATCTTAAAGACATACCAAGCTGAGAAATTCTGGGTTAACCCAGATTGTGGTTTGAAGACTAGAGGTTGGACTGAAACTGAAGCTTCTCTAACTAATATGGTTGAAGCTGCTAAGATTTTCCGTGCTAAATACCAAAAATAATTTTAATCAATTTTTTGGTCTTTTCTAAACTTTTTCTTTCATCTTTTATGATTATGTGCTTTCTACACAAGTGAAATACTTCAATGTTTATTGATTATACATTTTGCTATTTCATTTGGTGATTCAACATCGGTACTTTATATTTATTCTGCATTCTAAATAAATTTTATATATTATGTATACTAATTTAACGCATTCAACATTCGTTTTTTAAACAGCAATTAGTTTATCTTTCTTTGTGATCGTTTTTCATAACATTTTCTACGAATGATTAGAAAGGTTTTATTAAATTGAATCATATATGATAATAGTGTATAAATGTTATATATAGAAATTTCATGTAATCATTATGAGTAAAAGAAAATTCGCAGAAAAGTAATTTTCATTAAATACTACCCACTTTTTCAGCCCAAGCTTCTTCAGCTTGAAGAATTGTATTATGATTAGCCATCATCTTATTCATTGTTTCGATATATTCATCATATTCATCTGAATCGAATACGATACCACCACCAGCTTGTAAATAGGCAATACCATCTTTATAAACCATTGTTCTCAATGCGATACAAGTATCCATAGTCTTACCATCGTATGACCAATTACCTACTGCACCAGCATAAACACCTCTTCTTTCACCTTCTAATTCTGCAATTAATTCCATTGCCTTCACTTTTGGTGCACCACTAACAGTACCAGCCGGGAAAATTGATCTAAATGCATCAAACCTTGTCTTATCTGATCTTAGAGTACCGCTTACTTGTGATACTAAATGTTGTACATGTGAGAATTTTTCCACCGTTAACAATTTATCCACATTAGTGGATAATGGATCACAAACTCTGTTGATATCATTTCTAGCCAAATCTACAAGCATGACATGTTCAGCACGATCCTTTAATGATCCACGTAATTGTTCAGCAAGTTCATCATCCTCCTCTGCAGTTTTCCCCCTCTTTACAGTACCAGCAATTGGATGTGTGACCACTTTATTTTTATTGTCAGATTTACATAATAATTCTGGTGATGCACCAATGATTTGGAAATCTAGACAATCGATATAGAATAAGTATGGTGATGGATTTACTGTTCTTAATTGACGATAGATATTGAAAGGATGTAAAGAAGTTGGTCGAGCGACTCTTTGTGATGGTACACCTTGAATGATATCACCCATTTTGATATGATTTTTCAAAGTCTTTACATGGTTTTCGTAACCATCTTGACCAATATTTGATGTAAAAGTTTGGTTTAATTTGATCTTTGGTTGTTCTGGGTATGGGATTGGTGATACGTTATCAGTTAATTTAGTGACAATATTTGATATAATCGTTTTAGCTTGTTCGAAACCCTCATCTAGTGAGATTTCATTAGTGTTGATGTTATGAATGATTTGAAATCTTTGGAAAACGTTGTCGAAGGCCACGATAGTGTCACAAAGCATTAAGAATGATTCAGGTAATTGTAATACATCCTTCAATGGTCTCTTTGTCTTTGGTTCAAAATAACGAACACAATCGTATGATATGTAACCAATAGCACCACCACTTAATTTAGGTAATCCAGGTATATTTTCCGCCAATTTGTAATCTGCCATTTCTTCTTCCAAGATGGTAAGCGGATCCACTTCCATTTGTTCGTTGGGGCCCGTCTTTAAGATCTTACGAGGACCGATCCCAATGAAGGAATAACGATCCAATTCGTTGTTTGTCTTGGCACCTTCCAACAGAAACGAGACCTTCCTGTCCTTGTCGTTCAAATTGGCCAATCTCAAGTACGCGACATGAGGGGTTAAGTCGAGCGCAGGTAAGAATGAGTACACTGGGTACATGTTCACCTTTGAGTCATTCTCTTGTTGCAACTGTTTTAAAGTGGGTAAATCTGGCTGGACGGACATTTGTAAGTATTTGTGTGCGTATTTCTTTCTAGTATCACTCTGGGTGTCTCTAAGTATCTCTAGGTATCTCTGAGCAGGAGTAGCAGTACCAAAAGCAACAACGATGAGTAATGGTGGCTACTTTTTTCATTCCAAATTTTCGAGAGAATTTTTCAACAACAAAAAAAAATATTCGCAGTGGAAAGAACCACACTACAACAACAACAACAAGGCAAGACAAGACAAACAGCAGTTGTCGCCATTGTTGCAGTCCGTAGTACGTAGAAACACACCGAGACACAGTCAGCGCTTTACAAGGAACACGTTAGGTTAGTCATGGGTCAAATTTTGTCAAATCCCGTTATCGATAAGGAGCATCATACTGGCAGTGATGCCGTCACCGCTTTTGGTCTGTGTGCCATGCAAGGTTGGAGAATGTCTATGGAAGATAGTCACATTGTCGAATTGAATGCAAACTGTTACCATAGTGACACTAAAAATACTGAAAATGATCATATTGCATTATATAGTATTTTTGATGGTCATGGTGGTGCTGGTGTGGCACAATTTGCTGGTGAAAAATTAGTGTCTATCTTGCAAGAGCAAGAGTCATTCCAAAATGGTGAATTGGCGAAGGCTTTAGTGGATACATATCTTGCGTGTGATGAAAAATTACTAGTTGATCCAATCTTGAAGAATGATCATAGTGGGTGTACAGCAACATCTATTCTGCTATCGAAAAAGCAACAGAAATTGGTTTGTGGTAATTCTGGTGATAGTAGAACTGTCTTGTCCATAAACGGGTTTGCTAAATCACTTTCATTTGATCATAAACCAACTTTGGTAAGTGAAAAATCAAGAATTATGGCAGCTGGTGGGTTTGTCGAGATGGATCGTGTTAATGGTAATTTAGCATTATCAAGAGCACTGGGTGATTTTGAATTTAAATCAAATGATACTTTAACAGCTGAAGAACAAGTAGTCACTTGTGTACCAGATATTGTGGAACATTCAATTGATTTTGATAATGATGAATTCATCGTTCTTGCATGTGATGGTATTTGGGATTGTTTAACATCACAAGAATGTATCGATTTAATCCATTATGGTATTAATAAAGGTGATATGACATTAAATGATATTTGTTCAAGATTAATTGATGTTTGTTGTTCTCCTACCACTGAAGGTACAGGTATTGGTTGTGATAATATGAGTGTAACCATTGTAGCTATATTAAGGGAAGGTGAAACAATTGAACAATGGTTTACACGTATAAGAGATAAGAAACATAATAAACCAATTTCATTCGAATTGAAGAGGAAAGTCATTTATAGTTATTTTGATTTTAAAGATGATGGTTCCATTTTCGATGTAACCACAAAGAAACCAGAAAATAAATTTAATGGTGTGACAAGTCGTAATGAAACTTATGATATAAAAAGTGAGATTGAAAATGATGATGAAATGGATATGGATGGTAAGAAGGGTAATATGTATCCAATTGAAGCATTTTTAGGCAGTGGTGGTGTTCAATTAACTACAGGTGCTGATAATAATACATATATAACTGGTAATTTAACTGATATGTTAAATTCATTTAGGAAAGTTGCAGCTGAAGGTAATATAGAAATTATTAAAGATACAGATGATGATGATGGTGAAAACATTGAAGTAAATGATGAAGATATTGCTGAAAAGGATGCTGATATGGTAGATGGCGACACTGACAAAGATACTGAGGGTAAGGACTAACCCATGATTGTGCGCCAAATAGATATTTTAAATCAAACAAGATCAACTTGCTCATATAACAATAAAAAAAGTCTAAAGGTAAAGAAAAAAAAAAAACAAAGAGAAAACAAATTTAAAAAGTATGTCAAATTTACGATAGAAAATCAAGAAAATCTTAAATTAAATTTTGCCATAAGATAAGATCGTAACTAAAACTCCAAAAAAACAAAAAAAAAAATAATTCAAACTAAACTCTTCTATAAATAATTAATAATAATAATAATAATAATAATAGTAATACTACTAGCAGCAGTAGTAATAATAATATTGTATTATATTTATGAAAACCAACAGAAAAAAAAAAATTTAATAATAATCAATTTATAATGAAATGTATAATGAATGTAAGAAAAGATGTAGTTGTATATATTAATATTATAGTAATAAAAAATTAAAATTATAGTGTGAAAGTAACTTCTTGACTATACTAAGTTGTATGCCCTAGTGTTTGATTATCTAAAGATAAATGTCACCACTTAAAGTAATAGTGAGTATATTTTTGTGTTACCTTTTTGTGGTATTAAAAGTCTGCTTGTAAGAATGTCTTGGTTGTTAAAAGTTCAACTTTTACTACTGGCAAGTGTCAGTGTAATAGAAAGAAATCTCTGGGGTTTTACACAAACAAGGTCTAAAATAGGGTTTACAGATTTGAATGTAAGAAGATGTTACATTTAGAAGATGTTATCAATTTGACAATTCTTCCTTTGTCTATTTGTCATTTACCATTCAGTAGCAAACTGTACTTGCTATTCACTACAAAGCTTTTTTCGTTGCATGAATGGGACGGCTGAAATGTACAATGGTCAGAGACAATACAATTTAACGCCGTTAAAATAACAAAAGCACATTCATCGGAAAATAACTAGGACATATTCAAAAAGAAAGTTCCGTATTGTTCGAATGATGACATTTCATTTGTCTGTTACATTTCCAATTCAGACAACTTTTGTCCTTCTACTTTCCTTTATGTTTTAACACCTTAAATATACAAGAACTCTCATCTACTACACTAATCTCTGAGCTGGACCTTTTCCAAGTCTAGAACGCAGACGGCCAAGGCTAATACTTCTCCTGATTTAGGCAAACCATTTGGTATTTTCACATCACCAACTTAGTAATGCTAACCGCCGACACCTGACGACAAGAAAAAAAACACGGAATTCTTACAACCAATTTAATATAGAATATCCCGTAGTCGGAGAAATTTGTTTCAGTGATCCAATGGGGCAGCGCTGTAATTGGGAAAAACCGTACGATTTTGTCCCACCACAGGTACACTCCGCATCCAATAACTGATTTTCAACCCACTGGCACTATAAACCGGCGAACTGAGGGACATATTTTGCACTTTTGCGCAGCCGCAAGAAATAAGGCAAAGTTTGCAACAGACATTTTTTGGAACGGACAACGACGAATTGGGAATTAATTGGCAACAACTGGCACCAAAAGAAACTAACATATCAAAATTTTGTCCCCCATTCTGCCATTCTCTCCTGAGTAAATTCTTCGTACAAGAGGGAACGTTTATGATGGGATAATATAATCAGGGCGCACAATCTTAGATGCGTAATTGCTTACCCGTTCGGTTTTTTCCACTCATCGATGAGACATATTTTGTCCTCTTCTGTTGTTGTTTACTTTAACTCAATTAAATCTAATTTGATTACTTTCTTTTTCTCTGTCTATTATCTGTTTATTCTCGTCGACGTCCATTGAAATTGTTTTTTGTAAATCCTTTTACTATATATATATATCTGTATTCGTATTAGTATTTCTCATCTCTATTTATATATGTACAAATTCAGATATTTGTTTATGTTCGCATTCATTCACTGAAAGTTTCCTTTTAGTCTCTTACTCTTCCAAACTACAGAAAGTTATCTATCAAAAGAGTAGAATAATAAAAAACCTTTATTATACATACTTGTATCTTTTGCTCTTTTTTGTATCCAACTAAATTCAAAAAATAAAACAACAAGTAAATATGCAATTCAGTACCATTTTAAACACAGATGATAATCCTAGTCATCAAAATGATATTAGAAATTTAATTAATCATGATATACTCTCTTACTCGTCTGACAATAGTGATAAAAACATGAAAAATACAACTTCATATATGCAACCACCAAATTCACAAACTAATATTCAATTACCAAATTTATCATCTGTAACTACAACTCATAGTAAGACAATTTCCAAATTAACTATGAAAGATATTGTTGCTAAGGAATCACATAAGGGTAAAAATCCATCCTCTTGGGATCCCATGGATGATATCCTTCTAAGACATTTAAAGGAAATCAAAAAAATGGGGTGGAAAGAGATTTCATTATATTTCACCAATAGAACACCAAATGCTTGTCAATTTCGTTGGAGACGTTTAAAATCTGGTAATTTAAAATCAAATAAAACGGCATTAATGGATGTTACCATTTATCCAGGTGAAATAAAGATTTTAAATACTGATGCATCTTTAACCACAACATCATCAACAACAACAACCACAAATTCAAGACAAAAGCATAGTAATAACGTTAATATAAAACATGGAAAGCAAATGGATAAAAGAAAAGTTTCACATTTAAATACATCACTTGATGCTAATAAGACAAATAATTTTGATAAAATTGAGCATGACAATTCAAATGTAGTTAATACTAATTATATTCACACTGCTGCATCTCTTTCTCCCATGCGGAAAGTGAAACAAAATTCGGTGTCTCATATTTCACCAAGAAATTCAATCTCATCGCATTCTTCATCTATACTCAATAACTCTCATTGCATTGAAGATACCATTTCTCATTCTGTTGACATGAATGTGGCTCCAATCATTTTGGAAAGAAATAACAGCATAGAATTAAGAAAGGATAAATTTATTAAACCAAGATCTTATTCGCATACTCTAACTAAACCAATTGCGGCAATTGGCATGAATAGAGTTAACTCCACTAATTCAACCACTAATAACAGTGTCAACAATCATGTTATCTCACAAATTTCATCACATCATAATCATAATCATAATCATACACATAATCATAATCATACTAGTCATAGTCATTTACTGTCATCGTCACCATTAACTTCCTCATACTCAATGAGTCGTAGTAATAGCATTAACGTAGATCATAGTACATTACCAAGTTCTAATGACAATGAAAATATTGGATTCATCCCAAAAGTTTATGTAAAGACACGTAGATCATCATCTATCTTATCACCTTCATCACCAAATCAATTGAATCACATGAATTTAAATCAGTTACATCACCAACATCAACAACAACAACAACAACAGCAATTGCATCAAACACAATTTACTAGTTTCAATAATCATATCTTCAACACAAACTACATCAATACTACTATGAATAGGAAAAATTCATTTGTTAGTAGAAGATCTTCATTCAATAGCAGTAGCATCTCTTCAAGAAGATCATCGATTATCATGGCACCAAATTCGATGTCTCATTCAAATTCAAATACATCTACTTATTTACCCTCTTCTTCTCATGGTAAGAGTAAAAGAAGAGAATCATTTATTTGTAAAAATAAATCAATTGGATTCATGGCCAATACCATGTCAACTAATGGGTACACAGATTTACCAAGAAAGGTAAGTAATGCGAGTGAAACTATGACTAATATTCGTCATAAAAGTACTTCAAATAACATTATTTTGAAGACAGAATGGTCCATGGAAGAAATACAATTATTATTAGAAAACAAGCAAAGAAAATTATCAATTAATGAATTATCGATCTTATTACCACAAAGAACTGAATCAGAAATTACCACTAGATTAATTCAATTGAATAAAGATCAAGACGTTGATAATAATAATAATGAAAATAATGATATAATTCTTGTGGATGCAGATGATAATGCCATTGCTGATGATGATGATGATAATGCCATAATATCTGAATCTAGTAGTAGTTCAGAATCACCAAATGGTAAAATATTTTTATCACCAGGTAAAAGTGATAGCAGGCTTGGTAACCATGCTACAATAATGGAAGATGCAGGTAGTACCGAAATGGCTACCACGGTCTCTACATCATCATCCTCCATAAAAGGTGTTTCTCCATCAGCATTTTCACAAACTTCTCAAGATGACAATAATTCAGTTTTGAGTACTGCAACTAGTCAAGATAATTTTAATGATTTTAAACACATATTAAATGCAACTGGTCAAAATAACAATGTGGTACCAATTACTGTGAACAACCAAAATCAAAATTTACCAGGAATCAATTCGATCTTCCAAAATATGTAGAATGAATCGTTATTCTGATTTTTCAACACAATTCCACTAATTTGACTAGATAGTAAACAGGCTAAACCCAAAAAAGTAAAATTATAAACGTTAATAGAAAATATACAACCCATATAGATTTAGAATGTAGAAATTCATCGCAAGAGAAAGAGGCGCAGTGGAACATCCAGTGTGGATGTACAGCTTCTTCACCAAACTAAATTTTAGTGTCGAAACTTTTAGTTAGAATGAAAATCTACCTCCTATTTGTTGCAAGAGTCAAATTTACCAAAATAATTTTCCGAACAACTAATGGAAGTACTGCGGGGTTTAAAGTTTAATCACCAAACCCCAAGACGGAAAGTTCCGTTTCACTTTTCTCCTAATGTTTCCCTTTTGTTACAAAACTATTTCTGCGTTGATTTCTGTGCAAAATTTGAAATCATGTGGGAGTCCGCGGTTGTTTTTTGGACATCTTGAATGCAACTACATTTCGTCGAAAGTCTCTTAACGCCAAAATTACTAAACTCAATAATATTGAACATCTCGAATCGAGATTCTCAAATGTAATTAGTACTTAAAAAATGATGAGAGAACTCTTCTACCTATCAGGACCATCAAATTTCTATTTTTACACAAGAGTTTTCGTTCCTGTCTTAGATGGAATGTCCAGGAAAAGATGAGAAGAACACATAAATATTGAAAAGGAGTGGCTTTTTAAGCGTTTGCAACCTTATCAAACCTAAACGAGATGACCTTAAATCTTAGATTAAACTTGTCTTTGTCGGCTCATAGCAAATTTCCGCGACAAAACAGTTTCGGTCCCGTTTCCATGGACACCTGTTTAGGTCACATGGTGTTATAATCACGTGACTATCACGTGAAGAATTGGGTAAAGGGTTTTGTCACGTGCTTACTGAAAGTCTTGTCATGTGACAATGAATTCACTTTGGCGGTTACCCGCACACCGACAACGTGTAAGTAAATCTGCCATTTTTGAATGTCGATTTTAAAAATCAAATTATATTTAATATCAAGATTATAGTTAGAATTTATTTTCTTGACTCACCCTTCAAATACCTAAACAAGCTCGAATCTAAGTCATAGTCCATTATAATCATGTCTTCAACTCCTCCAGGTGGTCAACGTACTTTACAAAAGAGAAGAGCTGCTCTTTCAGCTAAGGATAAGCAAGCTAAACAAACACCAACTTCTACAAGAGCTGCTGGTCATGGTGGTTCATCAAACTCAATTTTGAAGATCTATACTGATGAAGCTAATGGATTAAGAGTGGACCCATTGGTTGTTTTATTCCTTGCCGTCGGTTTCATCTTCTCTGTTGTTGCTTTACATGTTGTCTCTAAAGTTACAGGTAAAATCTTTTGAGTTACGTAGTCTAATTAAATAATAATATTTGATATAGCTTTTCTGTATTCATAATTACATAATCATAATAACAATAAAATTAATAATAAATATCAATAAAAAAAAGAAAATAAGCAAGAGCAATAATCACAAATTTGGGATATATGTACTGTATATGAACAAATGCGTATATATATATGATACATTTATTTCATGAACTATATAATCGTTTTATAAAACTCAATTAAGATAAATACTTGGGCTATGCAAAGCCTATTGTTTTATACGAATGTCATATTACACCCCCACTTCCCCATTTAATCGTTAAACTTTTTCTATATTATTATGTACATAAATCACTCTTTAAATAAAATATATTGTCATTAAAAGAAAATAGATGAATGAAAAAAATACATTAAAACTTTTATTTATTCATACTTGTTTATTCTATCAATTGTAAGCTTAATATTTTAACAATTTTTGGTAAACCATATTGTCAGTTTCATCATAATATTTATAACCTAAATCTTCTAAGAATTTTTGGAATGTTAAATTCTCTCTTGGTGGTACAGAGATACCAGCTAATACTTTACCGATATCAGCACCATGATTTCTATAATGGAACAAAGTTAAATTCCATGATTCACTTAATCCATTCAAAAATTTGGTTAAGGCACCTGGTCTTTCAGGAAATTCAAATGATATAATTCTTTCATTTGGTACTTTAGATGCACCACCCACTAAATATCTTCCATGTGATTTAGCTAATTCGTTATCAGAAATATCAATAGCTTCAAAACCAAGAGTATGTAATTGTTGCATAACTTGTTTAATTTCCTTTTCACGATCAACAACACTGAATGATGTGTAAATATAAGCCTTTGGTACATCAGTAGTAGAGTCATGACGATGTTCATTGTAACGGTATGAAAATTCAGTTACCGCTCTTGGATGAATAACTTGTTGAAGTTTTTTGAATGATCCTGGAATATCTGGGATAGTAATTAACATGAATACTTCTTTACCTTCACCTAACACAGCACGTTCAGATACAAATCTTAATCTATCAAAATTCATATTGGCACCAGAAAGAATTGGTACATAAGTATGCTTAGAGTGATCAATTTCTGGATGTAAATGAGTGACATATTTTTTCATACCGGCAACACTTAATGCACCTGATGGTTCTACAATGGATCTAGTATCTTCAAAAATATCCTTCACTGCTGCACAAATTTCATCAGTATTAACTAAGACAACTTCATCTACTACCTCTTGACAAACTCTAAAAGTTTCTTCACCAATCAAACGAACTGAAGTACCATCAGCAAATGTACCAACCGTAGATAAATTAGTTCTTCTACCCTTTTGTAAAGAAGTATGTAAAGTAGCTGCATCGAATGTTTCCACACCAATAATTTTAATATGTGGTGCAATTCTTTTCAAATAAGCACCAACACCGGCAATCAAACCACCACCACCAACAGGGACAAAAACAGCACCAATCTTATTAGCGTTATGAATTTGTCTTAAGATTTCCATGGCTACTGTACCTTGACCAGCAATAACGTATGGATGATCAAAAGGTGGAATATTAGTTAATCCACGCTCTTTAGTTAATTTCGCACATTCAGCCTTAGCTTCATCGAAATCGTTACCATAAAGCACAACTTGCGAACCTAATCTGGAAACATTCTGATATTTGATTGATGGTGTAGAAACAGGCATAACGATAGTGGCTGGAATATTTAAATGTTTAGCGGCAAATGCTACACCTTGAGCATGATTACCAGCAGAACAAGCAATAACACCTTGATTTCTTTCAGCATCATCTAATTTAGCAATCATGTTATAAGCACCACGTAATTTAAATGAGAATACAGGTAATAAATCTTCTCTCTTTAATTGAACATTAGTATTCAAACGTGATGATAAACCAACACCATGTGTGACTGGTGATTCATCGATAACGTCATATACAGAAGTCCTTAAAGTTAAACGAACATAATCTGGGGTATTATCAGTTTGCAGTTCATCTAATTTCAGCTCAGAGTGTAGTTTAACTAAACTCGGCGAAAGTTGTTGATGGTATTTGGCGTTAAGATTCAGAGTTAGTCTCCTAGAGACAAAATTTAGGCTTGGTGATGGCCTCACCAACCGAGTGTAGGACATATTGAAAGTGAGTGTACAGTACTATCGTTTTGATAATAAGAACTGATAGAGAATGGTAATCACCTTTATACTCATTTTTTTTCAATGAGTCAAAAAATCGAATTCGAAAAAAAAATTGCTATCTCGAAAAACAGCGGTTTCCCTTTTGGGAAAGAGCTGATTTGGACAGAAATGTAAGGCAAATCGAGACTTTTAAGTGGGTGGATCCAGTAGAAGCGAATGGCCTTTGATGGGGGTTGGATACTCGTCTAATATTTGTTGTTCAACTAAACTCGACGAGGTTGGGTCTTGTTTGATCTCTGTGGCACAAGCGGGAAAAGTGTGTTCAAACTTTGTGTATTCTTGGAAACCCACAAATTGATTTACACATTTGGACTGTCCTACAAACAAAGCAAGGTAGGGGAATGTGTGTCTAATTCGGAATGCTAAGTCTACTATAAAACGATCGATATTCAATTTTCAAGAAATCAAAATCGCTTTTGATTTTGTGACGGAAAAAATAATGTCACAGGTAAAGAAGAAACTTGCTAACTAACAAATAAGTTATAAAATGAGGCTGACCGCATCAAATCATACTGCAAATACTTTCCTTTTTGATTGGTCACTTTTTATCAAAACATTATATTCAAGGAATGATTCTTGTCATTCAAGAATTTTGCAAACATTAAATAGAAAGAAGAATGGTACTAATACAAAAGATGACACTTACTTATATCAATCTGCTGAAATGGAATATCTGATAAAAATGTTAAACATGTCGCCCATACAATTATTGAATGATAATTTCCAGGGTTACACTACCAGTGAACAAGTTTCGTCTAAATTAAATACGCTTGAGATAGATTTATTATGGTTAAAAGAATTCACCATAGAGCTGAATGAAAGGAATCGTTTAAAAGCTAAGAAATTGGAAAATAGAGTAAAGTTTTTAGAGAAGGAAATATCAAGATTACGACAATCACATCCCCCAATTATTACCAAATTAAATAATGTGGAAATTGATGATATGATAAATGAAAGCGAAAGCTTTGCTAATGAAACATTTTATAATGACACATTTTATTCTTGTGTATAGATGAGGAGGATTTACTTCTCCACATGAATTAAAAATTACGTATAACGGATATATACACATGTATATAAAGGAATTTTTATAATCACTAAGACCAAAAGAATTAATAAGCTTGGGGCACAGCTTTCCTTTTATAAAAAATACTCACTTTTTTTGTTTAAATGTGTCTGGTTAGAGCACCACTTTTAAAAAAGTTCTTCATCTACAATAGCAGGTTCAGCTGGATCAATTTGGAAAATCTTATCTGGATTCATAATCCTATTGGGATCAATGGCCATTTTAATTTTTCTCATTAAATCAATAGCTTCAGTTTTCAATTCTTTCTTCAAGAAGTTTCTCTTACCAATACCAACACCATGTTCACCTGTACATGTGCCTTCTGCATCCAAAGCCCTTTTAACCATATGTGTAACAACAGATTTACATTTATCTAATTCTTCCCTATTGGAATAAGTGATAAAACAGTGGAAATTACCATCACCGGCATGTCCAACAATACCAAAAATCAGATTGGTCTTATCTAATTCTTTTTTGGTTTCATCAATAATCTTTGAAAATTTTGAAATGGGAACAGCTACATCAGTTGTCCAAATCTTAGCATTTTGGGAAATTGATTTCGCATTATCTAATACTGACCATAGCGCAACTTTACGCGCTTCCCACAACTCTGTTTTGGATTCCTCATCAGTAGCAAATTCAAAATTTTCAGCGCCATTTTTGGTTGAAATCTTCTCCATTTCTTTAACCAATTCATCTAACACTAATTGTGAAGTACCACCAACTTTGAAAAAAATTGTTGGATTTTCAATCCAATTTGTCTTGGTAGTACCACCATTCATATTAACTAAATGCATCATTTTTTCATCTAATAGTTCCATTGCATTAACACTAATACCTCCTTGTGTTATTTCACTGGTACATTTAGCTGCTTGAGCAATTGTGGGGAAGGAAACAACAACAACATTTTCATATTTGGGTTTAACATGGCATTTAAGCGTAATTTCACTAATAACACCTAAAGTACCTTCAGATCCAGTAAACAAACCATTAAGGTTATAACCTGCACTTGATTTTTTAGGTCTTTTCTTTGTCTTAACAATAGTTCCATCTGGTAAAACTACAGTTAAATTGATGATATTCTCCTTAATTGTACCATAACGATAAGCTTTTGTTCCGGAACATGAATTTGCAACACAACCACCAATTTCTGCACCTGGACCAGGATCAAAACCAATTAAAAGTCCTTGATCCTCTAAGAATTCATTTAAATCTTCCCAAGGTACACCAGCTTGTACAGTAACATCTAAATCAGTTTTATCAAATTTGATAATATTATTCATATATTTTGATACATCAATTGAAATAGTAGGAGAGCGTGTGGGTAAATAGTGACCCTCAAGAGATGAACCACCAGAGTAAGGTACGATTGGAACTTTATAAATGTTGCAAAGTTTAACAATTTGTGATATTTGTTCGGTAGTATGTGGGAATAAAATAACTTTTGGTTTTTGATCCTTCGATGGATGATGTGTATTAAACTCAGAATCACTATGTTGCAACAATTCATTCTCTGTGATTGTAAAATCGTTTTCGTTATTTTCCAACACTTCCTTCAACTTAATCAGTAATTCATTAATTTGCTTTGGATCTGTGTTATACTTTAAAGGTTTTAATTCCTCTAACGATGTCGTACTTTTTGGAACAATATCAGTTTCGGTCACATCATTGTTCACCTTCGTTTCTTCTACAGTCCCACTTACTTCAGAATTACTCTTCGTTTCAGTGGGTATGAGACCTGATAAATCTTCAATTTTCTTACTTAAATAGAAGTGATCCTGTAATACATAGACAAGACCAGCAGTGGATAACAAACTAGTTGCAAGTAAGAGTTTAAGCCAACCATTTTTTGAACCTTTTGTTGAGTTTTGATTCGATGATGCATAATTAGTGAGTTTCCTTTTTGTCAAAATGGTACTGAACCTTTCACGACTACTATACCTGTTAAGGATACCACTATTACGATCGATACAATAGACCCAATTCGAAGGCTTTTGACGACCAGTCAATATACTGTAACAACGCCTTGAACGTATTTTCTTACAATAGCAGCCCAACATTATCCCTTCTAAAGTTTACCCAGCGGGGGAATGTTACGTTGTGTATTGTAAAGTTATAACAAAGAATCATTATTAGATTTTTGTGAGGGATATAACAAATATGTTCAGGGGGGAGACAGCCAGAAAAAAGAAAAAGTGATAATATATTCATTTTGCAGATCCACTTTTCCCACCAATGAATAAGAAACTTTTAACTAACAATACGGCCGTGCCTACTAAAAAGACAAAACAAAAAACTTTAAAAAAAATAATATATAGAAGACTCGTACACAATGATAGATTGCTATTAAAAATATGATTGTCGTTTTTATTCTTTTAGTCGAAGTTACAGCTGAGGAAATGCAGGTATTGTCGTCCACTTAGAAAAAAAGAAATCAGGGGAAAGAAGTTCTTTCAAAGAACGGGCATATTACTATCAACGATCATCTTACTAAAATGATTTTATGTTTTTCGATCTCTTCAAAAACTCAGACAGGCTCGTAGCGATATTTGAAAGTTTTTCCCTGAGTTTCTTTTTCATCTTTTGATTTCTTTTTCTGAATGGACCGAAAATCCTTGCATTTTTTAGGAGCTAAAACTTCGATTCGAAATTCGAAGTTTGAAGAAATGTCTAAAACAAATTTGTCTTGAGTATTCATCTGGTTTGTCCACAATGCAGGAAAATAAGAATATCCGTAACTTCTGTGGGGTGTCATGCGTGGACAAAAATTGTAACTCAAAGAGGAAATAGTGCGAATTGATAAAATATCCAAAAGTGTTTTTTGAAAAAAATAAAAATATGTCTTTATTTTTTTTTCATTCGTTTATTTTTGTCATACCTTCCTTATCTAGTCTTTCCTTATCTACACATTCTGTTGTCTCGATTAGGAGATTTGAGTACAAATATAATATTGACATACCAACTTTGATACTATTATTAGTCACTGATAAGTTTGGTATATATCAAATAAAAGTATCGATCGTGTTTAGCTTCTTCGTTGGTGGACAGATTTTTCAAAAGTCGAGCAACATCTCAAGAACGGCTAACACCAACAACTTGAAAATTCAAAACATTTAAAGTGCATTGCTATTAGCATAAAACCAAACGCCAGCGAACTCAACGATGCCGCAAAGTTACATGATATCAACTGGTAGAGGGGGTGCCGGTAATATACATAGAGCTGATACAAAGGCATCACCCAAAATTATACCAGAAGGTTCAGAAACACCAAGTATATTATCACCAGTTTATTCAACTGGTAGAGGTGGTGCTGGTAACATGAGACGTAATATCAATCCAAAGATAACCAGAAAGGCACAGGATGTTGGTGATCTTCCCTCTGATGATGAAGATTTGGACATGATTATAGATGAAGATACCAAGTCCATGAAGAAAAAAGCTGGTCATCATAAACATATCAATAAAGGTGATGATGATGACGTTGATACTATACATAATGAAGATACTTTTGTAGACGATGACGACTTCATTACTCCGATTACAAATGAAGACCTTTTTGAGAATAGTAAAAATAATTTGACTAACGCATTATCAAAGGTCAAATCTCATCTTTCACCTGTAGCTTCACCATTAGATCACTTACACTCGAATAACTTGACTACAGCTAAGTCGAATGCATCACATCCAAAGATCAAACTGGTCGCACCACTTCAAAAGGGCCCCAATAAAGATTTGGAAAAGAAGAAAAAGAAAAGACTATCAATGAGTTATGCAGGTAATCCAAATGATAAAATAATTACTATTGGCCGTGGAGGTGCAGGTAATATCGTATCGCCAAGTAATTCACGTGGTGCGAAAATGAAAGCTATTGATTCTAAAATACGGGAAGACAAACAATCCAGCAATAATGAGACTTCAACTAATAGTAATAATTCAGGAAACACTCCCGATGACAATGGTAATATATCTAAGAAGGGCTTCTTTGCATCTATTTTTGGTATATTTAGTTGACTGCGTCATTTTTCCTTTTGTTTGTTAAACGCAGTTCCATAACAATACACTTTTTTACTTATTCTTTTATTTTTCGTCATTTATATATACACAAGGCTATATATATGTATTATATTATTTTAACAAAATCTTATTTTAATTCTGTAATATGATTTTACTTGGCGTATATTGAATATAACGCAGGTAATAGAAGTTATTCACACTTTATCTTACCAAGCATGTTCATAATTCAAACCAAATAAAAATAAATAAATATTTTATTCTAACATCATAAATATAAGTAAGTAATAAATAATAAATAATAAATAATAAATAATAAATAATAAATAATAAATAATAAATAAATAATAAATAAGTAATAAGTAATAAGCAAATAATTTCGTTGCAAGAAGTATAGTTTCGTGAACATTGAATTATGACAAGCTAGAACAAAAATAACAGAACAGTTTTAGGCAAACCAAAACAATATTATGAAAAATAGGCAAAATGACATAATATGTGTTCTGATTAAATTGTTTGGTATAATCTTTAATTGGGTTTCACTTACTAGCTTTTTACTCTTTTAAATCTTATAGCTTTTGTTTTTGTGTTTTTATAAATTTTCTTTAATTTTCGTAAAAAATATTAGATTGTCTATCATAAGAATTCTCTATCATAAAGTGTATTGTTGGAGTCAAACCGAATTAATTCTAAGTTAATCTAAGCTTGAGCACTCAATTCTTCCAAGTATCTAAAGTCCCTTGGAATTTGACCACCAGTTTCTGGTAAGTAACTGACATTATTGGTGCTTAAATATTCATCAATATTTTGAGCACATTTTCTACCTTCTTGAATAGCCCAGACAATCAAAGATTGACCTCTTCTACAATCACCAGCAACAAAAATTTTATCATCTTCAGCATACTTGTAAGAATCTGGGTTGGTAGTTTTAATGTTACCTCTATTGTTAGTTTCAACTTGTTTATTGGTAGACATTTTTGGGCCAACAAAACCCATAGATAATAAGATAACATCTGCTTCATAAATTTTTTCAGAACCTGGAATTTCACTCATTTCCCATCTACCAACCTCATTACGTTTCCATTCAACTTTGACAGTTTTAATACCAGTAACATTACCATTAGCATCACCAGTAAATTCTTTGGATAAAATACAATATTCACGTGGATCGTTACCGTAACGCTCTTTCACTTCTTCATGGCCGTAATCAACTCTCATGATAGTTGGCCACTGTGGCCATGGGTTATTATCTTCATTTCTCTTCGGTTCTGGTTGTGGTAATAATTCAAAATTAGTAACACTAGCAGCACCATGTCTAGCAGAAGTACCTAAACAATCATTACCAGTATCACCACCACCAATAACAATAACCTTTTTACCAGCTAATTGTTCTCTAACTTTCTCTAAACCACCGTCCAGTAAAGCTTTGGTATTTTTTTCTAATAATGACATAGCAAATTCAATATTCCTTAATTCGCGACCCTTGATTGATAAATCTCTTGGAATAGTAGAACCGACAGCAAAAACAACTGCATCAAATTGTTGTTTCAATTCATCCAAAGTAATATCTTTTCCAATTTCAGTATTGTTAATAAATTGAATACCTTCAGCTCTCATTAAATCAATTCTTCTTTCTACAACGGATTTTTCAAGTTTCATATTTGGAATACCATACATTAATAAACCACCAAACCTATCAGCTCTTTCATAAATGGTAACATTGTGACCAACCTTATTTAATTGATCAGCACAAGCTAAACCAGCTGGACCAGAACCTATAATTGCAATCTTTTTATCAGTTCTCTTTGATGGGATTTGTGGTTTCACCCAACCATTTTTATAACCAGTTTCAATGATTTGTCTTTCAATTGACTTAATACCAACAGAATCTTCGTTGATACCTAAAGTACATGAACCTTCACATGGAGCAGGACAAACTCTGCCCGTAAATTCAGGGAAATTATTGGTAGATAATAATGTCTTCAAGGCAATTTCCCATTCACCTCTAGCAACTAGGTTATTGAATTGTGGAATTAAATTAGAGACTGGACAACCATAATTCAAATCAGATTGACAGAATGGTGTACCACAGTCCATACATCTAGAAGCTTGAATTTTGATATCTTTTGCTGTTAAGCCATGTTGAAACTCTTCCCAGCCTTCTAATCTCTTCTTTGCAGGAGTTGTAATTTGTGGTAGTTTACGTTTATATTTGATGAAGTTAGCAACCTTTTTCTTTGGAGAGGCCTTCTTTTCAGGGACATAATCTTCTAAATCTTGTAGTTTTGGTTCAGCAACAGTAGATTTATGGGAAGTGGACTTTCCATTGGTTGTTGCAGCTTCAACACGGGTAGCATTGGCAGCTTCTTCAGCTTCAGCCTTAGCAACAAGTAGGGCTCTTTCGTAATCTGGAGAAATAACCTTTGCAAAGTGTTTGATTTCATCATGAAAATTATCCAAGATGTATTGACCCCTCTTAGAAGCTGTCTTAGCAACTAAAGATTCGATCATCTTCTTCAAATAAGCAACATCTTCATCATCGTTCTCTTTTATCTTAACAGTATCTAAATTGATAGATTCAGTAAAAGTATTCTTGTCTTCAATGTAACAATAGATAATACCACCTGTACAACCAGAGAAGGCATTAGTAGAGTGCATTTGAGTTAGGACAATGGCTCTACCACCAGTCATATATTCGAAGGCATTACCACCAGCAACAGCTTCGATGACAATTTCAGCACCTGAATTACGAACAGCAAATCTTTCACCAGCAGAACCACAAATAAAAGCTTGACCAGATGTGGCACCGTAGAAACAAGTATTACCGACAATACAGTTTTCTGCACTGCTTAATGGAGATTCCTTACCTGGTTTAATGGTTAAAATACCACCACTCAAACCTTTACCAACATAATCATTGGCATCACCATCTAAGTTGAAAGTTACACCATCAGGTAAGAAAGCACCCCAGGATTGACCAGCATGACCATGGAAATTAACTGTGATAGTATTTTCTGGTAGACCAGCTTCACCAAAATTCTTAGAAACATGGTAACCTAAAGTTGGACCGACAGCTAAATCAGTGTTTATAATTTTAATATCATCGATAGTAATTTTGGAACGAGTTGTTAAAGCACATTGAGCCTTTTCGATCAAACTGTTGTTCATGTGGCCTTCAAAGTTAATCTTATTTCTCATGCGGTTAGTAATGTGAGTGTTGGCTCTCATTTCGTAAGAAGGTTTCAATAAAGCATCAACATTAATTAAAGAAGCCTTTGGACCTAAGTCAGATCTTTTTCTTAATTTTTCTGTATGACCAACCATTTCTTCAACAGTACGATACCCTAATTTTGCCATAATCTTTCTGAAATCTTCAATTAAATTGAAGAAGAAATTGATAACATGTTCAGGTTGACCTTTAAATTTAGATCTCAAGTATGGATCTTGAGTGGCAATACCTACAGCACAAGTATTAGTATGACATCTTCTTAACATGACACAACCCATGACAATTAATGGAATAGTAGCCAAAGTAAAGGATTCTGCACCAAGTAAAACAGCAACGGCAATATCAAAACCGGTTCTTAATTGACCATCAGTTTGTAAAACAACTTTTTCTCTTAAATCATTTAAGACCAAAGTTTGTTGAGCTTCAGCTAAACCCAACTCCCATGGACAACCTGCATGCTTGATAGAAGTCCATCTAGCAGCACCAGTACCACCATCATGACCAGAAATAGTAATATGATCAGCCTTGGCTTTGGCGACACCAGAGGCGACAATACCAACACCAACTTCTGAAACTAATTTGACTGAAACTTCAGCAACTGGATTAGCACACTTCAAATCTAAAATCAATTGTTTCAAATCTTCAATAGAATAAATATCATGATGTGGTGGTGGAGAAATCAAACCCACATTTGGTGTTGAATGTCTAGTCTTGGCAATATCTTTAGAAACTTTATGAGCTGGTAATTCACCACCTTCACCTGGCTTAGCACCTTGTGCAACTTTGATTTGTAATTGGTCAGCATCAGATAAATAGTATGAGGTGACACCAAATCTACCAGAAGCCACTTGTTTAATTGCTGATCTCATGGTATCACCATTAGCTAATTTTTGAGATCTTTCAGCATCTTCACCACCTTCACCACAGTTAGACATAGCACCCATACGGTTCATAGCAATGGCCAAAGTAGTATGAGCCTCAGCTGAAATGGAACCGTAAGACATAGCACCAGAAGTGAATCTCTTTGCAATAACAGTCCAAGGTTCAACTTCATCAATTGGGATTTCAGTTGAGTTTTCAAAGTCAAATTCTAACAAACCTCTCAAAGTACAATCCCTGATAACAGCCATTTCCTTTTCAACATATTTAACCCAAGCGTCGTTGTTCTTGTTTCTAACAAAATCTTGTAAATTAGCGATGGCAGATGGATCATTAATATGTTTAACACCACCATGTCTGTAGTGATACTCACCATTGTATAAGACAGTAACTGGTTTAGTTGGTAGAACATTATCCTCGTTGGGGTAACCACGTTCATGAAGAGTGAAGGCATCTTGAGCTAAAACTTCAAAATTAGCACCTTGAATTCTAGAAGCTGTATTGGTGAAACATAAATCAATGACTTCATCATCTAAACCTAAGGCTTCGAAGATCTGAGCACCCTTGTAAGAGGCTAATGTGGAGATACCCATCTTTGACATGACCTTCATGATACCATGGTCGATAGCATAAATATAGTTGGCAACTATTTTTTCATCGGAAACTTCTGGAGCATCTTCATTTTTAACAGTGTCACGTAATAAACCTTGCTTGTTCAAAGTTATTAAAGTATCCATGGCTAAACGTGGATAGATAGCATCACAACCGTAACCTAAGATTAAACAGAAATCATGGATTTCTTTAGCTTCACTGGTTTCCAACACTAAGGCAACGTCAGCACGATTTTGTTTTCTAATTAACTGATGGTGAATGGATGAAACAGCAATTAAAGAAGAAATGGAAATTCTCTCTTTGTTGACATTCTTATCAGAAATGACAATAACTTGTTTATTTTCCTTAACAATCAAATCATTAGCTTCCTTGATAATTCTTTCAATGGTAGCCTTGTAACCAGTCAAACCCATTGATTTAGGGAAAGTAATATCAATAGAACCAACAGACCAGGATTTGTGTACAGATTTAATGTTGACAATTGCATCGAATTGTTTCTTATTCAAGATTGGACTTGATAATCTTAATCTTTCACATTGATCTTCATTCATGTCTAATAAATTACCTTGTGGACCAACAAAACATTCTAAGGACATAACATTTGCTTCACGAATTGGATCGATTGGTGGATTGGTGACTTGAGCAAATAATTGTTTGAAATAATCATATAATAAGACAGGTTTTTCATTTAGACAAGCTAATGGAGCATCATTACCCATGGAACCTAAAGCTTCGTTACCTGTTAAAGCCATTGGAGCTAATAAAAGACCAATCAATTCGAAAGTATAACCATTAGCTAATAATAAATCATTATCTAGAATCTTATCAGCGGTATCGATATCTTCTGGTAATTGAGCAACTAACTGATCTAATTCGATAGTTTTGTTCTTTAGCCAATCACCAAAATTTTCTCTAGTCGCAATTGAATGTTTTAGTGTTTCTTGATTAACAATAGTACAGGTTTCAGTATCGACAAGGAATAAATCACCAGGTTTTAATTTACCCTTAGCGATCACTAAGGAATCATCTAAGTCTTGAACAACACCAACTTCAGAAGCCACGATAATTCTATCATCAGAAGTAACATAGTATCTACAAGGTCTCAAACCATTTCTATCCACTCTAGCACCAATGTATCTACCATCAGTGAAATTTAACAAAGCCGGACCATCCCATGGTTCCATCAAACAAGCAGCCCAATCATACCATGTCTTTAAAGCAGGGTCAGTTTTATCATTAATAGCTTCTGGTACCATCATCATAATAGCTTCTTGTAAAGTTAAGACGCCTTCAGTGACTAACAATTCTAACATGTTATCGACAGCTGCAGAATCGGAACCTTTATCAGGAATAATTGGGAAAACATCGTTCAAATTACCCAATTTATCAGATTTCATTGAACCTTCTCTTGCCTTCACCCAATTGATATTACCACGTAAAGTGTTAATTTCACCATTATGAGCCATCCATCTTAATGGTTGAGCTCTATCCCAAGATGGGAAAGTATTTGTAGAGAATCTAGAATGACACAAACCCATAAAAATCTTGAAATTTGGATTTTCTAAATCATATTTATAATATTCGAAGACTTGAGCTGGAGTTAATTGGCCCTTATATACCATAATTTTATCAGATAAGGAACAAATATAGACTTTACTGTTATCATGGTTGTAAATACGTTCAAATTTTTTCCTAAACATGAATAATCTTTGTCTTAAAGTAGTCTTTGCCTCTTTATTATTACAAATGAAAATTGGTTGTAAAATAGCAGCAGGTTCAATATCACGGAAATCAGGGTTTAACATAGAGCCATCCACTGTAACTTTTCTCCATGCGATAATTTTCAAATCCCATTCATTAGCTAAATCATTCCACATTCTTTCATTAAAATATAAAATGTTATGAAGAAATATATTACCAGTAGCATATTCACCTGGTTTTAAATAATCAATATTAAATTCATTCATTAAAAAATCGTGTGGGATAGAAAGTAGGATACCAGCACCATCACCAATACCCTTATGAGAAGCACCACGATGTGTCATGTTGACTAAGATTTGCTTAGCATCTAATAAAACTTCATGAGATGGGTTACTTGATTTTGTGGTAACGAAACCAACACCACAAGCATCACGTTCATATTCTGGATTGTATAAACCAATTTTCTCTTCAGGTAATCTCATATTGTAGTGTGAATGAAAATGTGAAAAAATAAATAGAGATTAATGAGAATAAGGTGGGAATGGTTTATTAATTAAATAAATAAACAAGTTAAATAAATAAAATGGGGCAGATGATATTAAGGATTAATAAATAAAAAAAAAAATGTGATGATTTGAATGAAAAATGTTAATGCTTATATTTAAATTAAATTTTTTTATCTTGGAAAGATCAAATTGAGTCAAATTTTTCTTCTGTGTTATTTGCCTATTTGAAAAGTTAAATTATGGTTGAAATTTAATCTATTCCAGTGAAAAAGATAAAATAAAATAAAATAAAATGACAATTTAAAAATTAAGATGCTATGAAATGCACTAAGTTTAGAGTACTGAAATTGAATACAAAAATAAGAGAAGAGAAAAAGAAAGAATAACCTTAAAATTAAACAGTATTAGTCCAAATTGAAAAAGGAGGATCTGAAACAAGAATACATAAACATAAACAAAGAAACTAAGAAAATATATAAATAAATAAAGAATAAGAAGAGGAAGAAAAAATACGTTTATATATAATCGCGATGAAAAAATGACAAACTTCACAATTTAGAACGAATTTGCCGATGCGAAGAGAAAGAAAATTAAAATAGGAATAGAATGGAATTTGACGGCAAAGTCATCAAAAAAAACGAATGTAACAAAGTTCATCGATCATTTCTCTTTGAAGAAAGTAATTGTACTGGGATTTCTGTCGAATGGCCCAATATACTGAATTTTATCACATCGAATACCGCATTGAGTAATTTGCTTCCTGTTCCCACCAATCAAATTGGAGTATCTGAAGATTGTGGGAACTATGTCAAATGCAGGCTTTGATAACGTTCTCGAATTTGATTCGTTGAGAGAAAATTATGGTTTGCGGAATTGTATTGTTAATTTGGAAATTGGCCAAGCTTTACGCTTTGGACAAAATTGAGTGCATTAACTTTTCTACGGACCATTCTCTGTTGGGGTCTGAAAAGGAACGGAGAAAAAGTAGTTTTCACAAAATTCTAAATGCCGATTTGCTCCGATGGTTAGAAAAACTGAGCGGCATTTCCCTTTAAAATTGGTTTGTAAAATGTACTGGGAGGAAAAAGTGGAGATCCAATTCCACTGCAATTAACAAGAAACAGCACTACTGAAAGAACTTTATCTAGATGAAAATTTACTTATTAACGAAGTTGTTTTTGCGTGAATGACAAGATTAGTACCCCATTAACAGAAAAATTGTTATTTCAACAAGAGTGGCGGTAACTGTGTACCTTAGAGTATCTCAAACAATTAACGTTTTGTAAAACCGGATTTGTGTAAAGTTTGTATTTTTTTCCACACTTATTCTCTCTGCGCGTTTTCTCTGGGAGCAGCTGCAGTCACGGGAACCTTCAAAGTTGAAACGAGTCATCCTCCTGTTTCGGTATAGCAAAGGATAATTATCATTTCGTGTTTTGTTAATGTTGACGTCTTGAAATATTGTCTACCATCATTCCATACTAATGTGGAATAGTTCTTTAAGGAAAATGAGTTTGATTTACTAAATTTATTCTTTAAGTTTTACCAGTTCTTAAAGAAAACCTTTTAGTATTGCAAATCTTGCTTCAATTGATCTCAAGATTCAAACTCTAAGCTGTTTATTTAGTTTGGAGCTCATTTCTATAATTTTAGTGATTTTGAACTAAATTTTAATAGGCAAAAATAATGAGGCTTCTTAAGGTATTATTATTATATTGGATATATGTATATTAACCATTACATAACCAATGCAAATGTGCAATATTTTCTAATTCCTTATCGTTAATGTCACTGCCAGTGTTATCCTTGCTAATATCAATAATTCTAATATCATTCATCCCACTATTCATCCAAACACCTTGTTGATTTTCATTTTCTAATGATATACAATTACTTGATTTCCTTCTATATCTATTTTTCATTAATGAGTTATCCATTAGATAATTATCTAAGCTGTCTTCTTGAGCATCAAATTCAACTTTATAATTTTGTTGATACTGAGAAACGAAAAGGTCTTGATTCCAGTTAAATCCCTGTGACTGGGACAAGACAATGTAATATTTACAAACTGCATTACGTGATAACATTCTTTTATCTTCTTCTGAGTTCTCATCATCACTATTATCTTTATCAATTTCATAACTACTCTCATTTGTGTAAGAATTTGAATAGTAGAATGGATTTGAGCCCAAATAAACTATTGGTAACTCATTTTCCTTTAATGTTGATGATATATATGATTGTCTACCCATATTAGAGTGTGGTGTTGTTTATTGTATGTTTTTAGGTTTAATGGTAATATGTTTTGTGAAAGTATGTAAAACTACCTTTCTTAACAAGAAGGTCATTGGTTATAAATAGATATCCCTAAAAAAGTGACACATTTTTCCTATAGGAGATATTTTCGATTAGGTACCAAGAGTGGAGTTCAAGTTCCGCCGCAAGATGGAAACTACATGGAGGTGGGGTCGCAACTGCGATTGTGGTCGCGGTTTACAGACTGAAGATTTGCTAACGTTTTTTGGCACAGTGCATACTGCCCCTTCCCAGTAATAAATAAGCTATTTTTACTATGGAAGAACAACTTCCGTACCACATGACTTTTCCATACAATGTGAAGGCCAATGTGGTTAAAAGCAAGAAATCTATACATCTCTATTCCAACTGTGTGATGGTTCTACTCATCCAATAACCACATTAAAGGTCCATGATGAAACGGTCTATTTGGTACCATAAAAACTAACACAATCTAGTACAATTTTCATTATTGGAAAATACTGGGAAAAAAAATCAACTCAAACTGAATGTTCAGAACAGTAACTTTTATTGAGAGAACATTAGTCTTGCACAATAGGTACTACTTTACTGACTTCTATTGTCCACCTGTCATGAAGCAGTCCACTTTAGGTAATTTCTTCACTTCTATGACGAATAAGAAGAAGAATAATAGTAATTCTAATTTATACTCTACAGTTAGTGAAAAGCTTATTCAAAATGATACATCTACTAAGAATGACAGTGAAACCATTGAAGAGAACGGACATGATGATAATTCCGATTCAATGACTGCAACAGAGAAATCGGATTCATCCAGTACCCCAACCACAAGTAGTAATAATGTAAGTAACTTACTTTTAAATAACAAAAAAAGATCTTTAATTGATGCCACAGTGGTACCGCAACCTAAGAGACCAACACTTTCAAACAATAAGGTAAAGAAGGATAATGTGACAGAAAGGAAAGGTGAATTCTTCTGTGATATACCATATTCTGAATTATGTAACCTTTTCCAAGAAATTGAATCCATATCATCGAGGTTGGCAATAATAAAATTATGTTCAGATTTTTTCATCAAGATAATGAAGCAAGACCCAGCTAATTTGATCCCCGTGACATATCTTTGTATAAATAAGTTGGGTCCAGATTATGAACCTGGTTTGGAATTAGGTCTTGGTGAAAATTTATTAATAAAAACAATTGCTGAATCCTGTGGTAGATCATTACAACAGATCAAGACAAAATATCATGAAATTGGTGATTTAGGTCAAATTGCAATGGAGGCAAGAAATGTTCAACCCACTATGTTTAAACCAAAACCCCTTACCGTGGGTGAAGTGTTTAATAATCTAAAATTAATTGCCACCACACAAGGGAAGGATTCACAAACTAAGAAAATGAAATATATTAAAAAGATGCTAACTGCTTGTCAAGGTGTGGAGGCCAAATTTTTAATCAGATCATTGGAATCTAAATTAAGAATTGGGTTAGCTGAAAAGACAGTTTTAATCTCGATATCAAAAGCTTTATTAGTGCAAGAATTTGATAAGAATCCAAATATGGATTTAGTTGAATCAGCTGAAGAAAAAATCAGAGATGCATTTTGTCAAGTACCAAATTATGAACTTGTCATTAATGCCTGCCTAAAATATGGTATCATGAATTTAGAAGAACATTGTTCAGTGACCCCAGGTATACCTTTGAAACCCATGTTGGCTAAACCCACAAAGGCAATAAGTGAAGTATTAGATCGGTTCCAAGGTGAACATTTTACATCAGAATATAAATATGATGGTGAAAGAGCGCAAGTTCATTTATTATCAGATGGTACTATGAAGATATATTCTAGAAATGGTGAAGATATGACTGAAAGATACCCAGAAATTCATATCAGGGATTTTATTAAAGATCCAAATGTCACGAAATCATTAATTATAGATTGTGAAGCCGTTGCCTGGGATAAAGAACAAATGAAAATTTTACCCTTCCAAGTGTTAAGTACTAGGAAACGTAAAGATGTTGATATCAACGAAATTAAGGTTAGAATTTGTTTATTTGCCTTTGATATCCTTTCACATAATGATGATAAATTAATTAATAAATCATTAAGAGAAAGAAGAGAAATTTTGCACAGTGTGACCCATGAGGCTCAGGGTGAATATCAGTTTGCCACACAAATGACCACTAATTCAATTGATGAATTACAAACATTCTTGGATCAATCTGTCAAGGATTCATGTGAAGGTTTAATGGTTAAAATGTTAGATGGTGAAGAATCACATTATGAACCAAGTAAAAGATCTAGAAATTGGTTAAAATTGAAGAAAGATTATCTTGCTGGGGTGGGTGATTCATTAGACTTATGTGTTCTTGGTGCTTATCATGGTCGTGGTAAACGTACCGGTACATATGGTGGATTCCTTTTAGGTTGTTATAATCAGGACACAGGTGAATTTGAAACCGCTTGTAAGATAGGTACAGGGTTTTCAGAAGAACTTTTACAACAACTATATGATAGGTTAAGTGCTACTGTCATTGATGGACCCAAGGCGACATATGTTTTTGATTCCAGTGCTGAGCCGGATGTTTGGTTCGAACCCACAACTGTATTTGAAGTGCTAACAGCAGATTTATCGCTGTCACCCGTTTACAAAGCTGGTTCTTCTGCATACGACAAGGGTATCTCGTTGAGATTCCCACGTTTCATTCGTTTAAGAGAGGACAAAGGTGTGGAGGATGCCACCTCTTCCCAACAAGTAATCGAGTTCTACCAGAATCAAGCAAGCATGAAGAACTAGAACCACAGAGAATGCCCCACGAGAGTCCATCCCATAGCGGTTGTTTTCTTGTCACTTTGGAACTTTGAGTTTTTTTGAAAATCAAAATAAACGGGGTTGCATAGAGAAAACAATGCAACGCTGAGTGGAACGTAGAGATTTCATTGACTCGGCTGCTAAGGACTCCGTAGACAGGTCAGTAAAGGAATATATCTCTTTAGACATTCTTTAAACACATATATAGATTAGTACTAGTATGTTCACACACAATTTGGCCCTGGTGGGTTACAACCTGAGAAACAAGATAACGATAGATAAGGGTTCTCGAATATATAAGAGACCCTTTATGAATTTAGTCAAGAATGCGCTAGGATTGGACCCCCCTGTAGGTCCCGATGTGCCTCAGATATCAAATAGATTCTATCCCTGGGATAAATCGCCTTGTCCAGAGATAAGAGAAAGAGCCGCTAGAATCAAATCTATTGCCAAATGTCCCGTTACTGGGTTAGATATAAGATATACATGTCCCTTGTCAGGTATCCCAACGCACCACTCTAGACAAGCATGGGAAAATGACACCAATTATCACCAAAATAAGATTTATGAGTTTTTAAAGAAGGTTAACATATATGAACATGATTTAAGAAGTGGTAGATCCTTCCCTGAATTAGAATTCCCAAATGAACAAATAAAAGAACGTGCTGTCAATCTCGAACATTGG
This sequence comes from Grigorovia transvaalensis, assembly GCA_003708445.3. Classification (NCBI taxonomy): domain Eukaryota; kingdom Fungi; phylum Ascomycota; class Saccharomycetes; order Saccharomycetales; family Saccharomycetaceae; genus Grigorovia; species Grigorovia transvaalensis. The sequence goes on along the minus strand of PPXN03000012.1, from coordinate 77,957 downwards.
GATCTTTTCTTTTATACAAGACAATTTTATTCTATGGATACAGAATTTCAATTGGCTGCTGCCACCAAAATGTTAAGTTACCCAATAAGTATTGCATCAATCATGCACACATTCTCACCTTATAGTTTACAACCAAAGGGTCCTATCACTTTGGAAGGGTTGAAATCAATTGCCGCGTTACGTTACACTTTATACCCACAATTATTGAAAAGTGACCTCAATGATAAGAGACCAATGAGAATATTTATAGTAGGTGCTCGTGCAGAAGCTCAATTACCGGGACACGTATGGAAACAATTACAATACTTGTTCCCCAACAAGAAAATAGATATAATCTTTATTGGACCAGAAAGTTGTTTATTAGAGGATAATTTAGACAAAGTTCCCATTGAAAAGCAAATAGACAACACATTGAAATTAATTTATTATCCAAATTACTTCCATGAATTGCATCATTCGCAAGATTTTTTCCCCTATGACCCTTACAATGATGTTTTCTTCTTGTTCCACCCGGGTTTTGCTAACAACGAATTAAAACCATATTGGGTTAATGAAACAATCCCTAATCTTTTAGATACTAAATGTGCCATTTTCCATACTGGATTACATGAAAATGATATCTTAAAGGATACAAAACTCTTGGAAAAGGAATTTGGTGATAAATTAGATGTGTTGATGACTCCAACAAAGAATATTTTCGGTTCCACTAAATGGGAATTAAATGATTATAATCCACAAGAAGTTTATCAATTCAATATGTATGTTGCCGGGTTTAGAGGTAAGAGATATCATGCAGTTAAATATTAAAATATAGGTGTATGGTTAGTTTAAATATGTGTGTTTTGTAAATATTTCATCTACATTCTCCAATTTTTTATATATCGTTGTACTTAAAAAATTTATCATTTCATAGTCTTTCTTGGTTATATATAGATGCATGTTACATTGGTGATATTACATAATAGCATTATAAAATAATATAAAATCTCTCTGACATTTTTCCCAACGTTGTGGATCGAAGAATACATAAGACCCTCTTTCACTAAGTCCATCTTGCGATACAATTGGTTCCATCATGGGATCCTTAGTCAACCACGCTTTCAAAGTCTTATGATACCTCCAATTTCTTTTCCTTAGTTCAAGATATGTCAATTCTTGTAATACTGTACCGGGATGTTTATAAAATAAATAAAATAACGTTTCATCTTGGAATAACGCCACACGTTGTTGATCCATTTGAATCGAGTTGAAAACGGGTGGTACCACATCACTATCCAGGACATTTGGTATATTTTTGAATGATTCAGGTATATAAAATTGTGGTTCCACTTCACTTCTACTTGTTTCTGCCCAAGGCGATTGGAACGTATCCATGACTCTAGGATGTGTAGTTTGCATATTATATATCCCCAAGGAGTGTAACATGGATGACAAATCTGCACCCAGTGTCATGGAGTGGTCATACTGTGAAGATTCTTGTGGATCTGTGGGGTGTAGAAGTGGCACTAAGCTTTTCAAACCAAATTTGTTCATATCTGCAAGAGTGTGGGGCTATCTATCTGTATCTGTTTGTAGGTGTCCTCTATGAAGAACAGCTGTAAATCTCAAGCAAAAGGTCTATCTGTTGTGGAATAAAATTGGAATATTTCAATTTTTTTATTTACTTTCTACAAGAAGAAGTTTTATAGCATAACAATACGTACATAGATGGCCAACCACAGACACTTACCGAATATTATCATCACTGGTACACCTGGATGTGGTAAATCCACCACCAGCGAGTTGTTGCACCGTCAGTTAAGTAAGTTCAAGTACTACAATATATCAGATTTTGCTAAAAAGCATGATTGTTATGACGGATACGATGAGGCACGTAAGTCACATATAGTGGATGAAGATTTGTTATTGGACACGTTGGAACCCTTGCTATGTGCAGGTGGCAGTATAATTGACTGGCATGCATGTGATGTGTTCCCTGAGAGACTGATTGATTTGGTGGTTGTTTTGCGTTGTAACAATTCTGTACTTTTTGATAGATTGAGCAAGAGGAAGTATCACGATGCTAAGATACAAGAGAATTTGGATGCTGAGATTATGGGGGTCGTGCTACAGGATGCCAAGGATTCGTATGTGGAGGAAATAGTGGTTGAATTGTCCAGTGAGTCCATTGAAGAAATGGAGAACAATGTGGAAAGAATTGAACAGTGGGTGGACATGTGGTTGGAACAACACCCTGACGGTGTAACGAATGAGTTACCAAAACATTTGCAGGGCAAGAAGTATGCCTCTAGCGGAGAAGAGGAAGAAGAAGAAGAGGAAGAGGAAGAAGAACAAGAAGAAGACGAAAACGAAGACGAGGAAAGCAGTGGAAGTGAAAAGTAAACACCACAAACCACTCACTGAGTACCTAACTGCGTGGGACCCACAAGACACATCCCACAGAACCGCCAGCACTATATAGACCACCCCAAGTGATATAAAACCTGCAAAGATCCAGATTTTTTTTCAGCGATGAGCTAAAAATTTTTCACTTCTGCTTGGAGACACAAAACTCATCGAATCCCACCAATACAGCCACAGTTATGTTCTACGTGCTGATCGAATTGAACCTGGCACACTCGAGGGAGACCCCGAAGGATCACACCGCCATCACTTCTGCCTGCTTCAAAATCGTCAAGGCAGACACCATGAGTGTCAAACACGAACAGACCATGGAACGCATCGACAATTTGCAATACTGGCTAGATCAATTGGACAAAGCCATATCGGAACACGTCCCCTCGCATGACGAGATGCTCTTTGTATCTTGGTGGTCTACTTGGCATCTACGTGTCACTTTGCCCCGACAATGTAGAGATAGTAATATCTTGTTACCCACTTATTTGATACAATCTAGGATATTGGATCTATGGAGAGAATTGACCCTATGGAGAGAAATTGTACTCAAGGGAGAAGATACTAGCTTGCTTGGTAGTGATTTTCAATGGTGGATGGCTAAAGATGGTACGAAGATGAGAGAATATATGGATGTGATAAAGATTTTGCAAAGAATGGATAAACAAAATAAGACTAATATTACCGTTGAATCTAATTTCATGCATGAAGTGGAACCAGATGCAAAACTTCAAATGGAGATTAATTGTCCTAAAGTGGACTGTACATACAGGATAATTACTTTCTTACACGGCTATAAACAGTCAAACAAATCTGGTAATACCCAGGTGCAAGAATTGTTATCCCACCCATACGATTTACAAATTGATTATTCAATGTTCAATAGTGTACAATCTAATGTATTGTATATGAATAATTTACCACCTGACACTACACAAAGTGAATTGGAATCATGGTTCAACCAATTTGGGTTTAAACCCGTTGGTCTTTGGACATTCAAGACACAATTTGATGATGCTACTACTACTAATACCACTAATAATAATACCACTAATAATTCTTGGTTATTACATCCATATACGGAGGAACAAGATAGTGTATCAGGGTTTGTCATCTTAAATAATTTTGAAAGGGCACAGGAAGCCTTAAAACTGAATGGTCGTTCTATATTATCCAATTTAGCCAATATTAAGCAACCAAGAATTGTAGAGTATGTAGTTGAATTACAACCATCATCGATGCAAATGATTGAATTAGCTGAAGATGTATTGATGGCATTCCCACAAAGTAAGAATAGACCAAGGCCAGGTGATTGGAATTGCCCATCATGTGGATTTTCTAATTTCCAAAGACGTACTGCTTGCTTTCGATGTTCATTCCCTCTACCTACTTCGATGTTGAAAAATACTGGTAGTGGTATTATTGTAAATACTAACCATTTGAAGAGAATTGATTCAAATTTAGATAATATTTATAATTTCAGTAATGGTAATGCGTATAATAACAATAGTAATAACAGTAATAGTACTAGTAATAATAATAATAATAACAATATTCATAATAACAGTGGTGGTAATAATAATGGTGGTAATAATAGTAATAACTATAATAATAATGTTAGCTTTATACCATTCCGTGCAGGTGATTGGAAATGTATAAATTGTGAATATCATAATTTTGCCAAGAATGTCGCTTGTTTACGATGTAATGGACCTAAAAATAGGAATAATGGTAATAATAATAATAATAATAATAATAATAATAATAATAATAATAATAATAATAATAATAATAATAATAATAATAATTTATATGTTAATATTAGAAATTTTTCACGTTGATGACCAGTTTCGTGTTAAGTAGATTTTATAGAAGTGATATAAGTAATGGCATAATTTCATTGAACTACAAAAAAAAAACGGAAACTAAAATATATATATGTATATTAAATGATGATGTATTAAAGAAGGAAGGGGGTTTATTCGTAGTTTAATACAGTTCTTAAACAGTCACCATGGTGTAAATCTTCGAAACCTTTATTAATTTCACTGAAAGGTCTTCTATGAGTGATAAATTCATCGATCTTGATCTTACCATCTTGGTAATCTTTGATGAGACCACCCATTTCTGATCTACCTTTGATACCACCGAAGGCAGAACCTTTCCAAACTCTACCAGTGACTAATTGGAATGGTCTAGTGGAAATTTCTTGACCGGCACCAGCGACACCGATAATGATTGATTCACCCCAACCTTTATGACAGGACTCCAAAGCGTCTCTCATGACGTGGACGTTCCCAGTACAATCGAAAGTGAATTCCAACCCGCCATCCGTCATATCAATCAATTTCTGTACGATTGTTTCGCCATCTTTCAAATCAGTCTTTGGATTGACAAAATCTGTTGCACCGAAGTCCAATGACCATTGTTTCTTCTCAGAATTTATATCCACCACAATGATCTTATTAGCACCCCGAGCTTTAGCACCTTGCACCACAGACAACCCGACAGTACCGGCCCCAAACACGGCCACATTATCGCCCTTTTGAACATTCGCAGTCTTGACCGCGGCACCGTAACCTGTAGTGACACCACAACCCAGTAGACACAGTTTCTCCAGTGACACATCTGGATCCACGGCCACCAAAGAGACATCTGCCACCACTGTGTACTGGGAGAAAGTGGAACACCCCATGAAATGCAACAAAGTCTCACCCTTGGCGTTATGGAACCTGGAAGTGCCATCTGGCATCACACCCTTACCTTGGGTGGCTCTCACGGCACCACACAAGTTGGTCTTACCAGACTTACAGAACTTACACTCGCCGCACTCAGCAGTGTACAATGCGATGACATGGTCGCCCACTTTCACGTTGGTCACATCAGGACCCACCGACTCCACGATACCGGCCCCCTCGTGGCCCAGGACACAGGGGAAGGCGCCTTCTGGGTCTGTGCCGGAGAGAGTGTAGGCGTCTGTGTGGCAGATGGCGGTGTGGGTGATCTTGATACGCACTTCGTGTTGCTTTGGTGGGTCCACGGTGATTTCTTCGACGGAGAGTGGTTGGCCGGCACCGTAGGCGACGGCGGCTGTGCATTGGATAGGTTTACCTGCTGTGGACATGGTCGTAGTAGCTGCAGTAGTAGTAGTTGAGTGTTGTTGTTGTTGTTGAGTGAAATTTTTCAGTTGAAATAAAATCTCTTTGGATTAAAGGAAGAGACCACTGCGCAGGTTGCTGGAAGGACACACCGCAAGGAGGCGCGAGAAGGACACACTACACACACAACACAAAACACACACAGAAACACACACGGATGCTGCGTTCTGCAAAGAATCTTGTCAAGGGCTACTCGAGCACCCAAGTACTGGTGCGTGATGCCACTGCGAACAACTCCCTGGACCCCTCGCACGACACGCTGGAGGAGATCGCCAGCAAGTCGTTCCAGAGTGTGGAGTTCTACGAGATCATGGACATGCTGGATAAGAGGATCAACGACAAGGGCAAGTACTGGAGACACATTGTGAAGTCTTTGACCGTGCTGGACTATTTGGTCAGGTTTGGCAGTGAGAACTGTGTTCTTTGGTGCCAGGAGAACTTGTTCCTGATCAAGACGTTGAATGAGTTCTCACACGAGAACGAACAAGGTATCGACGAGGGCCAACTGATTAGAGTGAAGGCTAGGGAACTAACGTCCCTTTTGCAAGACCCAGAAAGGTTACAACAAGAAAGACAAATAAACCTGCAAAAGCGAGGAAGAAATAGAAGAAGAGGGGGAACCAGAACGAGGAATAATGATGATGATGATAATGATGACGATTTGCAAAGAGCATTGAGAGAAAGTGAATGGACTGCACAAGAGGATGAGGAAAGACGTAGAAGAGAAAGAGAAGAGCAAGAAAGAGAAAGGGAAGCTGCTATCCAACTATCAAAAGAGGAACAAGATTTGCAAAGATTACAAGAATTACAAAGACAACAACAGCAACAACAACAACAACAACAACAACAACAACAACAACAGCCTGTTTATTATGATATCTTTGGTAACGTCATTACGCCAGAAGAATACTTACAATACCAACAACAACAAGCACTGTTACAACAGCAACAGCAGCAGGCTATGTTGGAACAACAACAACAACAGCAGCAATATTATGCTGCATTACAACAACAGGCAATGTTGCAACAACAAGGAATGCCACAACAACAGTTATACGGTATTCAGCAGGCTATGCTATCATCAGGTTCAAATAATCCATTTGCCCTAAATAATTTCAGAGAAAATAATGACAATACAGATAGTAAGAGCAACAATACCAATAATAATAATATTAATAATAATAACCAAATTTCACAAGATAATACCACCACGCAAAATAATACGTCAAGTGGAATCACTAAACCATTAACGATGACTAAATCAGGTAGTCAAATAATGAATGAAAAATATGGTGAATTGAATAATATGTTAGCCAACGGTATAGGTATCGATACATTCGGTAACGTTGGTGACCAAAGAATATCAGCTCAACATACAAAGACGGGGACTTTTATCAATTCACAAGGTACAGGTTATAGACAAGTTACCAATGACGATTTAAATAAACCAAATCCGTTCTTAAATTATCAATATACTGGATTGCCCAGTACCAACAACAACATGCTACCAATGTCTACAGGTTATGGTTTCGATAATCAATATAACAAGACGTCCACCACTACAAATCCCAACAACAACAACAACAATTTATTAGATTTATAACAAGTATCTAAAATAGATATTTCTATATACCAAAGACCAATAACGTATTATATATGACTGACTACAAGAGATAAAGCGCGTTCACATATCTAGCAACAATAAACCAACGATCTTAGCAATATCATTCTCATTCAATTCATTCTCCGTATCTGGTTTATTTTCACGAGAACGATCAATTAATTCAGTCAAGAACAAATTCATATACTCTGTCACTTGCCCCACGACCACATCATCAATCTGCACCGCTTTGTTCCTTAGATGTTGCGTCATGATATTACGCACCACATCCGTCGATAACATCGGTCTGTACTTATCCTCTCGTAACGAACGGAAGAAATTGTGAAAAAAAAAAATAAATAAGATTAATTAATTCATATATAGAAAAAAAATAAAAACTATACAGGAATTAAGATGTGACTTTGATTGTTAAAAATGACCACTGAGAAAATTACAATTGTGGATCTTTATTTCAATGATTAAAAAAAAAAAAAGTGGGATTAGAAAGAATAAAAAATTTCTTTATCTGGTTTTTCTTTTTTGGCGTTTATGTCATAAAATCTGTCTTATTTAGTTTCTTATCTTATTTTATTTTATCGTTAAAAATATTTATGCTTTATTGTTGTTGATATTGTGGCATAGATGGATAATTTTGTGGTGGTGGTGGTGGTGGTAAATTGGAAAACTGGGGTTGGTTTTGTTGTGATGGTATTTGTATCTGTTGTAAATTATTTATATTTTGCATTTGTGGTTGACTTTGCATATGTTGTTGTTGCTGATGATGTTGTTGCTGTTGTTGTTCTACTGGGATTGGAACAGGTACCGTAGATGGATCATCAGCTACATATAATGATTTATCGATTGTAGCGGGTATAGCAGCAATTTCTGTACCTAGTTCTTGTTCAATTTTATAAAGATTGAATCTATCATTCCAATTAATTAAATTAATGGCTAAACCTAAATGACCAAATCTACCAGATCTACCAATTCTATGTAAATAAGTTTCCGCAGTCTTGGGGAAATCGAAATTTATCACTACGTTAACAGCTTGAATATCGATACCACGTGTTAGTAAATCTGAACAAACAAGAGTTCTTACTTTACCTTGGCGAAATTCGTGGAATACACGATTTCTTTCCTGTTGTTTCATTCTAGCATGTGAATAATAGCAAGAGTAACCTAAATCTGTGATTTTTTTAGCCAATAATTCCACTCTATTTGTTGAATTACAAAAAATGATTGCTTGATTAATTTGTAATTTAGAGAATAAAGTATTTAAACAATGTAATTTTTGTCTTTCCTCTACAAAGGCATAATATTGTGTAATACCCTTTAGGGTCAATTCCTCCATTAAATTAATCTCATATGGTTTAGTTAAATGATTAATCATAAATTCCTTTACAGTTAGGGGGAAAGTGGCAGAAAATAATAAAGATTGATGCTTCTTGGGTAAGAAGAAAATGATTTGTTCAATAATTGTCTTGAAATCACGAGAAAGCATCTTATCAGCTTCATCCATGATGAAAAGTGAACAATTTGATAAATCTGCAATTTTCCTAGAGGCCAGGTCTAGTACTCTACCTGGAGTACCGACAAGGATATGTACCGGATCATTTAAACGAATAATATCATCTCTTAAATTAGTACCACCTGTCGTGACCATACAATTAATATTACAATGTTTACCTAAAGTTCTTACCACTTGTGATGTTTGTAAAGCCAATTCTCTTGTTGGTACCATAATTAAAGCCTGAATTTTGTTTATTTTGGGTTTAATTTGTTCTAAAGTGGGGATCACAAACGCAGCAGTCTTACCAGTACCATTCTTAGCACGAGCTAAGATATCTCTACCAGTGATAGCCACTGGTATAGCTTCTTCTTGAATGGGTGATGGTTTCTCAAAACCAGCTTCGAAAATACCCATCAGTAATTCTCTTTTCAAATGGAAGTCTTCGAAATTGTTATTCTTTGTGTTGAGAACGTCTTCTGTCTGGGGACGTGTGTCCCTTTGTGGGATGTTTAAGTTCTGTCTCCAATCGTCCATCCTTGTGGGTTGCGTAGTTGTCAGTTGCGGGCCGTAGTGTCACACGAGAGTATCTGTAGGGAGCCAAGAGCGCGTGCAGTGGACAATACCGAGTGTGGAATGAGGTGTGCGTGTGCGTGTAAGCGTAGAAGCAGCTGTGGGCGTGGTAAACAGGTGGTAGGTAGTGGGAAACAGGTGTTAATAAGTGCAAAAAACAACGAAAAACGAAGAAAAAACGAAAAAAATATTTTGCCATTTCCGGTCACGTGCGTTTTGTCAACCGCGAAATTTTCAGTTTTTTAGCGGCTAAATTTTGTAGTTTGTTGTTATTAATACTACAAATAGAGTTTCTACTGCTACTGCTACTGCTACTACTGCTGCTACTACTACGTGTGGAGTGTCTGTAAGCTGCGATGGAGAACAACCCGTTTGCCAAGAGAACCCTGCAGAGGAAGAACCTCAAACACCTGATGCTCAACAGCAACACCGCGCCCGCAGATCTTGAGAACAGCCTCCACCTTCTCTCGATCCACGCCAACAACAGCAACAACAACAACAAGGACTCTGGTATTCCACTGTCCCCGGCAAAATTGAGGCTGCCTCCCCACCTGAAGGGCAAGAACACCACTCTCGCTAATAACAATGAAAATTATAATAACAACAACAATACCGGTATAAATTCACATTCACATTCAATTTCGAACAATAACAACAACAACAGCAACAACAACAACAACAATAATAATAATAATAATAATATTCAATCAATCTCTATCAAGAATAGTCTAGGATTACGAAGGAATTTTAATCGTCAGTTGACTCTATCAAATTCAAATCTACAGCAAACATCGAATAATCAAAATAATACTAATAATAATTATTCCAATCATATAGAAAATGATTTGAATAATTCAACCGCTACAAACAAGAACAAGGACATAACCAGTTCGTCACCATCTCTATGTTCTTCAAGTGCAAGCGATTCTTCTTATTCACAATCTCTTTCTTCATCAATGTCCTATTTTTCATCAACACCTCATTTGAATACAGACAACTGCAATAATAACAGTAATAATAATAATAACAGTAATAATAATAGACAATCACAATCTCAATTACAAGATTATTATACCGCTAGAGATGATTTTACTTTACCTTCTTTTGATAATGAATCACTTATAGATAGCTATATCGACAATAATGATAATGATGATGATAATAATAATAACAATAATAATAATACTTTAGAGAGTATTAATACCTTCAATAGTGACTCCAAAGCAAACACCCTAACAAGTAATAACAGAGTTAGTTTCAATAGTGCTAATCAGTACATGAATAATAGCAATGACACTCCAATTATAGAACATTCTAATATTCACACTACTTCAACCGCTTCTGGCTGCACTTCTACTACTTCTGCTACTGCTACTGCTACTGCTACTACTACTGCTACTACTACTGCTACTACTACTGCTCCTCCTACTACTACTACTACTACTACTACTACTAACAATAAGAAAAAAAATAACATAACTATCACCAATAACAGCACCATTAACGTCAAAATCTCAGATGAAGAATTGATCCTAAATAATGATTGTCAATATCAATTAGAAGATTTGGTTCAATTAGGTAAAATTGGTCAAGGTAATTCAGGTACAGTGTTAAAAGTATTACATGTGCCAACTTCAACAATCTTATCGAAGAAAACTATACCAATTGAAAAAAATAATTCTATCATAAATAAACAATTATTAAGTGAATTATCTATCATGAAAAGTGTTAAGCCACATCCAAATATTGTAGATTCATTTGGTGCCATGATCAATCACACAATAAGTGACGAAATAGTCATTTTAATGGAATATATGGATTGCGGGTCCCTGGATAAAATTTTGACCACTTATAAGAATTTCCAAAAGAGGAAACAAATTGATCAAAATAATACTTCATCACTTAACAATAGTACCTTCAATAGTAATAATAATAGTAGTAAACATTCTTCTATCATAAGTAATAATTGTAATAGTAGCATTACTAGCTCTAATTCTTTCAATCACAATGCTAGTTTACATACAAGTTATATGACAAAATCGACAGCATCACAATCTAATACTTCAAATGTAAATAATACAATTACTTTGGATCCAAATGCTAACTTAAAGAAATTGAAAAGCACAAACCATAAAAAATTGACATGGTTCAACAATCCATTAGTCATTTCAAAGATATCATTCGCTGTATTAAATGGGTTATCCTACCTTTATGAAAATTACAAAATTATTCATCGTGATATAAAACCATCAAATGTTTTAATCAATTCACATGGTGATGTCAAAATTTGTGATTTTGGTGTCTCCAAAATGTTAAGTGATTCTATTGCAAATACTTTTGTAGGTACATCAACTTATATGTCACCAGAAAGAATTCAAGGTAATGTTTACTCAGTGAAAGGTGATATTTGGTCATTAGGTCTTGTCATTATTGAACTAGTCACAGGTGAATTTCCTTTGGGTGGTCATAATGATACACCACATGGTATCTTAGATTTATTACAAAAAATTGTCAATGAAAAATCACCTAGTTTACCAGTAAATGATTACAATTTCCCTAGTGATATGATTGATTTTGTCAATAAATGTTGTCTCAAGGATACAAATCTTAGACCATCCATTAATCAATTATTGAAACATGAATTTGTACTGAAATATAATAATGAATCAGATGACGAACTCAACGTGAAACAATTTAAACATTGGTGTAAAAAAATTAAATACAAGATCAGAACTGATAAACAAATTAGGCGTGAAATTAACGAAAGATTGAAATTAGAGAAACAATTAAAAAAGTAAAGACATTCAAATTATATCTTCTTTTTCCCCACCTATATATATATATATATATATATATATTTATGCCTTTATTCGTATATATAATGGTAGACTAAATGGAAGAATGATATAAATATTTATTCAAGTACCTCTTTCTTAATCATCATGATCTGAATAAAGACCCATTTGCCAATTATTAAAGCATTCTATGGTTCTATATATACCCAACCCTATAACACCAACACCAGCAAATCTTAACCCAGCTCTCCACCATCTTGGATGTAGCCTATTGAACTGCGTTACGCTAAGCTTAGGATCTTTACGAATCAATACACCACTACTCAATATAGAACCACCAGTTAATAAGAAAACAGAATTGAAAATGTCACAACCAAGACAATTTTCAATACTTTTCAAACCATTATCACGTATTGGTAAGTTAGTATCACTACTACCATTCCCCATATCGCTGCCCTTATCCGTGTCTTGATCTAGTTGGAACAGTTTTAGTATATTACTACGCATCGTGATGGGTGGTGATAACGATAATTTAACGAGTTTCCAAAGGAAAAGATTAGAAAATATAAAGAGGAATAATGAATTGTTACAAAAATTAAATTTGAATAAGATCATTGATTTACCCAAGGACGATAAGAATAAGGTCAAGAAGAAGAAAAAGAGTCAAGATGGTGGTGTGAGGAAACGAACCACGAGATCCACTTCAGTTAAATTGGAACAAGAAAATTTACCGGTAAGAAGGTCAAGAAGATTGCAAGGTCAAAAGGCAGAAGAAGTTAAGGATAATGAATATTTAAATGAGAATTTGGAACCAAACAATATTTCTAAGAGGGTAAAGAAAGAACCTGGAAGTGTAGAGCCTGTAGTGATGGTTGGTGATATTAAATTATCTGATTTGGTGAAAGATGAAGAAACTTTGCGAAATTTGGATTCACTTAAAGTCTCCAGTGGTGATTTTTTCAATGAATTACGTAAATTACAATCAAATAATGATGAAATTCGAGATGACATTCAGCAAGAATATGATAATTTCAGTGAAATGACTATGGTTCAATCTAAAGTCATTTATGAAAGAATCTCATCATTATTTTATCATCCAGGTACAGATCAAGATTTGATCATTGCAGGTGACGTCAGTGGCTCAGTGGGACTTTGGAAGGCAGATTTAACACAGGATGAATTCATACAAGATGAAAATGTAACTCGTTTTAACATGTTTAGTAAAAATGTTAGCAAGATTGATTGTATGCCTTCTAGAATGGAAAATTTGATTATTGCCAGTTATGATGGTAAGATTAGGTCCATGGACTTGAATAAATTACAAAGTTTTGAAATTGTGAGGTTAACTGATGAATATAATGATTATTTAGGTATCAGTGATTGTCAATTCAGTTATCAAGATCCTAATTTATTATATTTGACCACATTAGGTGGTGAATTTACCATGATTGATCTCAGAGAGGATAACAGCAAACTTACTGATCAAACTTTACAAATAAGAAGGTTATCTGATAAAAAAATTGGTTCCATGTCCATAAATCCTCATGACTCTAATCAGATTGCTACAGGTTCATTAGATAGAACATTGAAGATTTGGGATATAAGATCAATTGTGATAGATCCTGAGTGGTCTCAATTTGATGACTACTCAAGTCATAAGATTGTCAGTACTTACGATTCTCGGTTAAGTGTCTCTGCAGTATCATATTCACCGATAGATAAAAGCTTGGTATGCAATGGATATGATGACACTATTAGGTTGTTTGATGTGAGTAAAGAACAATTAGAAGCTAGTGACTCATTAGAACCTAAGTTAACTATAAAGCACAATTGTCAAACGGGACGTTGGACTTCAATATTAAAGGCACGTTTCAAGAATGATAGAGATATATTTGCCATTGGTAATATGTCTCGAGCCATTGACATTTATACCAGTAAAGGTAAACAAATTGCCCATTTGAAGACTCCGACTGTTCCTGCAGTGGTAAGTTGGTCACCACTCCACAACCGTATTGCTGGCGGTAACTCCAGCGGGAAAGTGTTCTTGTTTTCGAAGCAGGACAATGCAGACGAGAAGGACAGTTAGTGCATATATATCACAGATGTATATGGACATGTGTATAGACATGTATAGAGTTTGTATAGTAACAGAGTTTGTAGCCTTAGTGTAACAACCCTAGCGACTGACACATCTCCAACCCTTACCAAACCCTCATAGGGCTACAGATCGAGAAAAAAACAGAAAAACTTTGTTTACAAAACAAAAACAATACAGAAAAATAAACAAACAAATCAAAACAGTGCTCTCAAACATTTGCAACATTGCCAGTCAATTAACTTTTGCTACCCATCTGAAGTAGCTCTTTGCAACTATGAACTCTATATTAAACAAAGCTAGCATTTCTAATAGCAATAACAAGAATACTACTATTAGTACTACCGCTGCCACAAGTAATAGTAGTATAGATAATATCAATAATATCACTTTGGAAAATAAAGAAAACGAGGTATTTTCAGAATATAATCTACATATTAAAAGTAACAGTATTAGTAGTTATACTTCATACACCAATAATAATGCTCTTTCATCACAAAGTAGCAACTCGGGGCTAAGTTCTAAAAATTCATTGCATTCAAAATCCAACTCAAATTCAAACATACAACTGAATAAAAGAAGATCCATCTTGTCTGATGTCACACAGAGAGTGGACAATAAACAAAATATAATTAATAATAACTATAATAATACACTTTCCAAATCGAGTAATTTCAATACCATATCGCAGAGATCCGAAACAGATCATAACGAAATACGAAGACTGAATGATATTGTAGACATTGAATCTGACAAGGAAAATCTTGATAATCCAGATAAAGATGTGGATACTAACGAGATTGAACCAAATACTCAAGATACTATAACACAGGAAACTAATGAATACTCTGCTATTGAAGAAGATGATGATAATTTATATATCAGGTCACCTATTGAACCAATTTATGATGAGAATACACAAATCTTGTTAGACGAATGTTATAGAAAATATTACAGATCAGTACCTGATCCAATGGATGAAGATACTTATGATGTGGTGATGGTGTCAGAATTGAGTAATGAAATTTTCAGTTATTTGAAAACATTAGAGGAAAAATATAAACCTGATCCAAATTATATGCACTACCAAAAAGATTTAAAATGGTCCTATAGAAGAATCCTGTTAGATTGGATTGTCGAAGTACATAACAGATTCCAATTATTACCTGAAACTTTATATTTAGCAGTTAATATTATTGATCGATTTTTATCTAAGAAGACTGTAATATTAGATAAATTTCAATTAGTGGGGGCTGCTGCTTTATTTATTGCTGCTAAATATGAAGAAATTAATTGTCCCAGTTTAAAGGATATTATTTATATGTTAAATGGTACTTATACCGGTAAAGAAATTATTGAAGCGGAAAGTTTTATCATCGATAGTTTAGAATTTGAGATTGGTTGGCCAGGTCCCATGTCATTCTTGAGAAGAATATCGAAGGCAGATGATTATGAATATGATATCAGAACTTTGGCAAAATATCTTTTAGAGTCTACCATTATGGATTCAAAATTAGTTTCAGCGAAACCTAGTTGGTTAGCCGCTGGTGCTTATTTTTTAAGTAAAGTTATATTGGGTTACAACACTTGGTCACAAAAACATATTTACTACTCAAACTATACTCAATCACAAATTTTACCTTTGGCATCAATGATTTTAGATAATTGTAGAGATCCGGCGTCATATCATAATGCAATCTTTGAAAAATATTCACATAGACGATTTGGTAATTGTTCACAGATTGTATCAAGATGGATAGCAACCACAGAGAAAAAAATCAAGAAGACTGACGATGACAACGACAGCGACGGCGTAACTGACAGCAAGGAAGTACAAAATGAGAAGAACGGTTGATGACCATGCAGAACAAACTTTATCATAGCTTGCCAGTAGCAGAACGTTTGTTTTGCGTATGACACGTTTAACAAACAAGTTAAGGAAGACAACAACAATATCACATTTGCATTTATAATTAACTTTAGATAACATTATTTACAATAAACATCATTTACACTTTCGAAGTACATGACTATCGATTTAAGATAGAGTAGGCGTTGGTATAATGGAGGTATCAACAGGTTTTTAAATATGGTGGCTCCTTGTTCCTAAAAGTGCTTAATTTTGATTTTATTATATTTATTTTCAATTTCATTTGGGCGCTTATTTTGTCTTCTTTACATGACATTAAGCTGCTTCTTCACAAAGAGACTACGCAAATGGACCCTACAGCTTGCCATGAGTACACCACAGAGTCTGTTTTCGATCTTGACAATGATATATTGTTCTGTCTTGAAGTGGTGCAGGACCAATTGGGAATATCGGTGTTGAATTTACATGATGGTATTTTGTTCACTACTCCACAAGATTTCAAATTGACCATTTCATATGACTCTAAAAGCTTTGATGGCGGTGGTAAGTACATTACAGAAATTAACGATATTGTTCAGTATATAATCAGAAGATACTTACCAACAGTTTGCTTGCTGTCTAGTAGATTACATGAAGACGTCTATAAATATATTGAAAATAAATGTCTGAATGAGGACGAAATGGATGAATTCAATGACTTACAGTATAATATAATTTTACAAAACAATCAAAATATGAAAAGATATAGTGACTTACATATGTTAGTCTCTGATAACGATAACGAGTCCCAACAGGTTGTTAAAAATTTAATTATTCAGTCACAAAGTTTATCGAAGGCCACAGCAGCAACGATAGGTTGCGTTATTAATTTTTTGAGACACCAATCGAATATAAATGATTTTGAAGAGGATAGTTCGGTAACACAAATTGATATGAATAATAATATTTCACAACATATCAAAAAAATCAAACCTTTAACCATCAATGATTCTATGATTTTGGATAATGATACTATTGCGTCTTTACAGGTTCTACCTATCTTGCGAAAAACCGGTCAAGATAATTTCATCAAAGATGGTTACCTTAGCCTTTTAGAGCTATTAGATCATACATCTTCAACATATGGAAAAAATCTTCTGAGATCTTGGCTGTTGTCACCTTTGACTAATAAAGAAAAAATAAAGGCAAGAACGTCAACAATTAAGACGTTACTTAATAACAGCAATAAATTACTGTTCGATGATGTGAAAACCCATTTGAAAGGAATACCTAACTTATTTCCTGTCGTGAATCAACTTAGGGATGGTAAGGAAAATTATAATACTTGGATAAAATTATGGAAATTTGCGGAAAATGGTTTATCTCTTTTACAAATCATATCATGTTTCCGTTTGGATGACCACGAAAGTAATGTTATTTCGAAGATTAGAAAAGAGGTTGACGTCAACATCTTGAAGAAAGTATTAAAGAATTTATCCTCTGTATTAGATATAGATGGTACAATAGATAGAAAGGAAACTGTTATTTTAAATGGCGTGAACGCTGATTTAGATGAATCAAGGTCTATCTTTCAACAACTGGAGGAAATCTTAGATGACGTAGCGAATATATCTGAAAAACTGATTACTGATATTTTAACTGAGGAACAGATATCATCACTAAGGGCTAATTTTGAAAACACTTTAGTTAACTCTTTATACATTCCTGGTTTAGGTTATTTGATATCTATTAACGTTGAAATTGAAGAATATTTTAGTGCCTTTGAGAGCCTAAATTGGGATAATGTATTCAGAACGAATACACACATATATTTCAAAACAAACCAAGTTATACAATTGGATAAAGAGTATGGTGATATTTACTCAATTATTTCTGACATTGAAATTGAAATATTATTACAATTAAAGTGCAATCTTTCTGAGTACTATTCGACAATTTGTTACTATTTTGAATTGATTGCAAATTTAGATGTATTGCAATCATTTGCATTTGTTGCTCAAGAGAGAAGGTATGTGGAACCACAACTGGTTACTGATCAATGTATCATTGAAATAGAGAATGGTAGACATGCTCTATTTGAAAGTTTCACATCCAATTACATTGCTAATGATATCTCAATAGATGGTGGTCAATTTAATAATGATAATTGGTTTAAAACTGATAATAAACGTATTACAGTGATAACAGGTGCAAATGCATCTGGTAAAACAGTTTTTCTAACTCAGATTGCAATCATTTGTTATTTAGCTCAAGTTGGTTCGTTTGTACCGGCCTCTAGGGCCAAGATTGGTATCATTGACAGAATCTTAACAAGAATTAGAACAAGGGAGTCAATTTCCAAATTGCACAGTTCATTTCAAATAGATTGTATGCAAATGTCTAATGCATTAGCGTTCAAAACTGAAAAGAGTTTAATCTTGATTGATGAATTTGGAAAGGGAACAGATGTTAATGATGGTCCTGGATTATTTGGTTCCATTTTGACCACCTTGGCTAAGGACCCACATTGTCCTAGAGTAATTGCCTGTACCCATTTCCATGAATTATTTCAACCGCATATATTGAGTACTCAAGTAAACGGTATTCAACATTATACCACTGAAGTATTACTTTGTGGCAATGATACAAATAAGTCATTTAATACCAGCCGTTTAAGTCAACTTGATGTTAAAGGTCAAGAAAATATGGGACTAACATTCTTGTATCGTTTGAAGAAAGGGATATCAACACAATCGTTTGGTGTTTATTGTGCCAAGATTTGTGGTATGAAACCAGAAATAGTGAAAAGAGCATCTGAAATTTCTGAATTGATTAATCAAGGCAATGATATTGAAGATTTTTTCAGTGAAGTGAAAGAAGATGATCTGTTATTATTTCAAAAAAATCAAGATATTATTAAGAAGTTTCTCAGTTGGGATTTAGATTTAGAGTCATCAGAGGATACACAATTGCTAATTGAAAAACTTTATAATGTCTTGAATAGATAGAATCTTTTTCAAACCAACTATTATACATTTTTATTGACCAGATTGGGGACACACCACCAATTTATATACATTATATATACCGCTAATTTTATTGAATTTTTTTTTTGTTATTTAAAATGATGAATGATAATGATGCACTAATTTTTGAACTTGACAGATTTGGTTAAGTTCTTCTTAATACCAGTCTTTTCACCTTCGTAAATACCAGATTGACCACCAGAATAAACAGCACGTACTGATTTGAGTTTCTTTTGAGCCTTTTCATATTTCTTTCTCTTCTTAACACGAGAGTTTCTGTTATCCTTCTTTCTCTTTGGAGTAAGACCTTTATTCTTTAAGATTTGATAATTGATGGCACGTTTACCATCTTCACCAATAATTTCCTTTGCTTCAGATAATTTACCTTCTCTAGCGGCAATAAGTGCTAATTTATGAGCATCCTTACGTGAATCTTTCCTTTGTTGTCTTTGTTGTTGAATTTGTTTATAGTAATCATCTGAACTTTTTTCATTGATTGCATTAGATACAATTTCATCACTAATATCGAAATCTTTATTATCTAGATCATCACCTAATGAATCATGAAGACCACGTTTTCTTGCCTCTTCCAATAATCTTTGTTGTCTTTCAAAGAATCTTTCCTTGTATGGTATATCTTCATCACCAGTAAATTTATATTTCTTCTTTTGTTCTTGTTGATCAATCTTGGAAGTGTAAAACCGTAAAGATCTTTTCCTTAACTTCTTTTCTTGTTCATCCACGTCTGCCATTTCAGATTCTACAAAATCATCCGCATCTTCCAACTTCTTATTGGTGTGGGTAGGTTTATTGTTATTCTTTGATATACGTGATTCTGCCACATATGCTTCGAAATCATCTAAATCAGCTTCATCTTCCCCTTCATCTTCATCATTTTCTCCATCATTTTCTTCTTCATCTTCAGAGGAATTTTCACTAATGGGTACGTTGGATAGAAGTTTGTTATCAATTTCATCAACATTATCCACCATTGAATCATTATCATCATCAGAGACTTGTTCTTGTGGTAATGATGAATCCTCTAAGGGTAATTCATTTGCCTGTCTCCAAATTTCCTTAGAGGTTAAGATAGCCTCCATCACAGGATGATCTTTCATTGTATTAAATTCATCATTATTTTTAAATTCATGTAATAATACACCAAAATAAGATGCAATGGTACCTAAATAAGTGGATATGGCCATTTTTTTAATCTTCGAATTATTTGATATTATTTCATTCTCGTTTAGAGTGGATAATGTTTCATTTAATTTATTAAATTCCATAGTTAATGGTTCAAATTCAGGGAACATTGTTTGGAAAAAATTCTTCCGACTATCAATGTCCATATTGACAATATCTTTAATTGATATAGAAGATTCTGCAACTTTATTTGTTTGATTAAATTCATTTAGTTCAAAATTTTTGGCATTTTGAACCCATTCTTCCTCGACTTCATCATCCAAGTAATCATTCATATTTAGTTCCTCTAAATGTTTCTTTTGTTGACGCAAACCTTCCAATTCAATCTCTTTAGCGACTTCATCATCATCCAATTCATCAGCACCATAATATTCATTCTTGTTATCACCCCAAGCATTTTCATTATTAATCATAGCATCTTGGTCCAATTCCTCTTCTGTGAGCGGTTTCTGATCTTGTCTCAACGATCTCCCAAACACTTGTCTGTACGCCCTCTCGGCATCTTCTTGATCGATCTCCTTATCAGATTCAGATTCACTACTACTATCAGAATCGATATCCATAATTTCTTCTTCATCATCATCGTCATCACTAGCGTGAGAGTTAGGGTTCTGACGCAAAGAGGAGTTTTCTAGCAGGATATGTTCATTACGGGTAGCAAACTCATCGATCTCGTCTAGTCCAGGATCCTCCATGTTGCCACTATACTGTAGCCTTTAAGTGTGAAATTTTTAGCGATGAGCTGAAAAAAAAAATTTTCGTTTTTTTTGTTTTGAAAAATTTGAATATTTTTTTTTTCAAAGGGCATCGCCAAGAAACGAACAGAGAGGACAGACAGCAGGCAGGTACGGAGAGATGAGTACGAGACTACCCACGTTGCAAGATACCCAGGACTCGTTTGGGTCGAAGAAGAAGTCGTTGAAGTTCAAACCAAAGGCTGTGGCCAGACGGTCCACCAAAGAGAGAGAAAATAGTTCTGCGATCAAGATCAAGACAGAGGCTGATAAGCAAGATGAGTTTAAGAAGAAGTTTGACGGGAAGAGGAAACCAGCGGGTACGTTGAAGAAACGTGTGCCGAGGTATTTGAACAACACACATGTTGTTAGTTCTGGACCCTTAGCGGCCGGTAATTTTGTTGGTGATGGTGGGATGAATGGCGCTAGTTTGAGAAGGGGTTTCATCAAGACAGACCAGAGTGAGAGTTCGTTGGTGCAACAAGGTCTGAGAAGTATTGCCAATGATGTGAATGACTCTGATTCAGACTCCAATGAGGGTGAAGACAGCAAGTTTGATAGTGGTAGAACAAGATTTAATATGGGTAGGGAATACAAGATAGGTCATGACGAAGGTATGGAACAGGAAGAACTGGAAAGTGAAGAAGAATTAGATGACCAGGCGTTGCAATCGAGGAGAATTGAACAGATGTTCCCCGTGAGACCACTGCGTTTCAGACACGAAGATATAAATGAATTGATGAACACTGCAAAGGAAACTTTTAATAGTGAACCATCCACAAGAGACCCTACCCCAGGTCTAGTCCAAGTCAAATTAGAAGAAGATGTGGCAGTTCTGTCCCCTGATACCGCCAAAGAGAACGATTCATCATCCCAGGCAATTGACTTGGAGGAAACTTTGAAAGAATTGAAACAGTTGCAACTGGATCACAAACAGATTGCTTCAAAGATAAAGAGGATAAACAACAAACCAAACAGATTCATGCTGTTGCAATTGCCGCACGAGTTGCCAAAATTTGAAGATGTGACACCCAAAACAGAAGAGGTGGACAAAGACAACGTTGTGAAGAAGGAGAATACAGAGACAACGGCTAAGAAACCCGCAGCCAAGAAGAAACAGACACACCTACCACCGCCGGTGGGCCACATTGGTGCCCTGAGAGTGCACCGGTCGGGTAAAGTGACCATACGGATAGGTAACGCCATAATGAACGTGTCCCGTGGTGCAGAGTCTTCGTTCTTACAGGACCTTGTGGCATTGAATTTGGCACAAGATGTGGAACAAGAAGCCTCCACTGCAGAATTTCTGGGCAAAGTGGACGGTAGAATGGTGGCTGTCCCACAGTTTGAGTAGTGGTATAGTACTATGATCACACCTTATATAACATAAATAATATAATATAACATATTTATACAAATTACGGTATACTAAAGAATAACACAACAGACACGGATGGACAAGGACCACTCACATTTGCTGCTCAGCGACGAAGAGATCGCATCACATGGCACACAGGGAAGGAACACGTTCCTCTCCAGGATCTTCGGACTACCTTCCGATGACCTCTCCCCAAGTGTGCCCTTACAGACAGACAGCTACCAGCTGCACTCACACCCAGCCACAGATGCCGCTACAGAAGCGGCCACAGGTGGTCTCCACGACACTGATAATGGTGGTGTACAGAACAAGACAACCATGATGTCCACAACTGCATCACAACCTGAATCCATCTCACAAACACCACAGAATGATAGTACTGATTCCAGAATAGCTATTCATGGAGATAACGAACATCAAATACCTGAATCTGACCCTGAGACTACTTCCAGTAACGAAACTTTAAGTGGTGGTAACAACAACGGGTCTGATAATACGAACAGTGACGATGATGATGATGACACAAATTCTGTGCATAGTCCCTTAACTTATGATCCCATAAATAATGATACTTCGAATAAGAAAACAACCACAAATAGCAATTTCAAGATTAATAATAAGAATAAGAACCTTGAAATTGATGATGAAGACTATGAAGATGATGATTTTTATAATTCACAATTTAAAATGGGTCAAATTTCATCTGATTTAAATGATTCAATAAGTAGTGATCAAATTAAGAAGTCTACTTTCTTACAAAGAATAATAAGACAGAAAAATAATACAAATACAAATAATAATAACCATTTATTTACTCCACCTGTCACTAATCAGAACCCATTGTATAATAATAACTTAAATACTAACGACTCAAATTATTTTACTGCAAATATTGATAAAAATCCTAGAAATTTAAACGAAAGTTTTCTTTATAGAAATAATAATAGTAACAATAACAATAATAACAATAACGATAACTATACTACTAATAATGACTTGAAAAGACCAAACATTTTCCATAATATTACTAATTTGAAGAATGCTTCAAAGAATAAAATTAATATCTTGAGCCCCAAGGAGAAAGCTCTTTGGAAATGGGCTAATGTGGAAAATTTAGACGTTTTCTTAGTGAACGTGTATAATTACTATCTAGGGAACGGTTTCAATTGTATCATGTTACAGAAAGTTTTAAACATTCTCACTTTACTTTTCATCGTTTACATTTCCACTTTTATGACTTATTGTATAGATTATTCTATCATTTCAAAATCTACCAATTTATCACAGATTTTAATTGCTAATTGTTATAAAGATAACATTAACGGTTTTGTCAAGATTTTAATTTGGCTTTTCTACATTTTTGTCGTCTTAAAATTCATACAATTATTCTTTGACTATAAAAATTTAACTGATATTTACAATTTTTATAATTACTTATTAAACATTTCAGATGATGAATTACAAACAATACCATGGCAAAATATTGTACAACAGATAATTTTCTTAAAGGATCAAAATGCTCTTACGGCAAACGTAGTGGAAGTAAAGGCTAAAAACAGAATTGATGCCCATGACATTGCAAATAGAATAATGAGAAAGGAAAATTATTTAATCGCATTATACAATAACAATATCCTGGATTTATCACTACCATTACCCTTACTAAGAACAAATATCTTAACCAAGACTTTAGAATGGAATATTAACCTTTGTATTATGGGGTACGCATTCAATGACGCTGGTTTCATTAGACAAAATTTTTTGAAAATATCACAAAAGCAATACATAAACGATGAATTACAGAAAAGATTCATGTTAGCTGGATTTGTCAATATTGTATTATCGCCATTTTTGGTAACGTATTTCATATTATTATATTTTTTCAAATATTTTAATGAATACAAGACATCACCAAGTTCTATGGGTATTAGACAATATACACCAATGGCTGAATGGAAATTTAGAGAATATAATGAATTATATCACATTTTCAAGAAAAGAATCGGTCTAAGTATACCAATTGCTGATGAATACGTTAATCAATTCCCAAAGGAAAGATTTAATATCTTGATGAGATTTATTTCATTCACTGTAGGATCTATTGTTGCGATATTAGCCATTCTAACCATTTTTGATCCAGATAATTTTTTGAATTTTGAAATAACTAAAGATAGAACTACATTATTTTATTTAACTTTATTCGGTACCATTTGGACAGTAACACAAA
Organism: Grigorovia transvaalensis; assembly: GCA_003708445.3. NCBI lineage: Eukaryota > Fungi > Ascomycota > Saccharomycetes > Saccharomycetales > Saccharomycetaceae > Grigorovia > Grigorovia transvaalensis. The sequence goes on along the minus strand of PPXN03000012.1, from coordinate 53,418 downwards.
GTACTATCTCTAAAGAATATAATATTTTTGATCCAAATGATAAGATTCAAGAATTATCAAATTATACACATTATTTACCACCAGAATGGGAAGGTAAATATCATAAAGAATCAGTAAAAAGAGAATTTTGTAAACTTTACAATCTAAGAATCATTATCTTGTTGAGAGAATTAACAAGTTTAATCACTACTCCTTTCATTTTATGGTTTTCATTACCTAGATGTTCTGACAAAATTATCGATTTCTTCAGAGAATCCTCTGTTTATGTGGATGGATTAGGGTATGTTTGTAAATACGCGGTCTTTGATGGCGAAGAAGATGTAGTTAAAAATATGAGAAATTCAATCATAATTGGAGCTAAAAATAATGGCAATTTTGGAATAAACTCTATTAATCCGGAGATTGGCCAAAATAATTTAAATGATGATTGGGAAAATAATGAAAATGAACAAGCAATAAATAAAATGTTACAGTCTTACATGTATTTTGTAGATGATTATAATAATACAGAGAATGTTATGGGTAAAAACCAATTACCGAAAAAATCAAACAATAACAGTAACGAGAATAATAACATTTTGAAACAAAGTTACTCGTGGAAGAAACAATTTCGTCCAGGTCAAAATCCTGAACTCTTTGGTGTACGAAATAATAATGTTCCTGAAGTAAAAAATAGACTTCATAAATTAGACCCAGCGATAAGTGATACTTCATCCATGAATCATTCGAATAATATTTTAAATAATGGGAAAAGGAATAATAATAATAAGAAGAATAATAACAAAGAAGGTGTACTAAGAATGATTAAAGATTACTACAAAGAATCTAATATATAATTTAAATATCAGCTTTAAATTCGCATATTCATATTCTTGGATAACATTATATCAACTAGCTTGATTGGAAAAGTTCATAGTTGATCAATTACTACAACAGAATTTTAGTCTATTGTTAAATGCTAATTAAATATATTATACAGATGAATTGGATATATATTGTTATCTTTTACTATTACGTAATTTTTTCTCTCTTTCATATTTATTCTTTTCAGCACCTTCTTCTGTACTGATAGTATTGTAAATATGAGCCATCTTGGCATGATATTCTTCATTAGCCTTCTTCTTTTCGCTAATTTGTTGTCTAGCTTCAAATTTAGCATCTTTACGAATTTCTTTCATTGTAAACTTACGTTCTTTCTTAATTTGTGCCTTCATCTTATTAACTTCATTTCTTAATGGATCTGGATCATAAGATTTCTTATCTGGATTGAAGTTATCTTCATATTTAGGAGCATTGGATGGGATAGCCACTGGTTTATGATCTTGTAAAGTTAATGGTATATGAGTATTGAATTTTTGTAAATTTTCTAATTTATGTATCAATCCTTTAACTTGGCTTAATGATTCAAATTTTTCAGAATATTCTGTTAGGATAATATTCAAGGGAGAAACAATTTCAGTGAATGCTGGTAACTCTTTCCAAATATTTGATATACAAATATCCATTGATGATAAAATGTTAAGAAGTACAGTTTTTTGAAATTCTGGTTTTTTATTCTCGTCATGGTCAAAAATCTTATGTAACTCTACTATGGTGCAATCATCGTCATTGAAGGATGTGTCCTTGGGTAAAGGGAAATTGTTGCTATCAATTCTGATATCAATTTTGTTAGAATTACCCAAGAAACTGCATAAAGATTTTTCGTAAAAATAAATCATTTCTGGGATGAATCTTTTCGATAATCTTTGATATTGTAAAAGAATATTAAGAATCACGGCACCGAATGCAAATTTTGTCATTGTGTTGAATTTGATTTGTTCCAAAAATTCGCACATAAGAATAACTGCAGGTGTAGCCACTAAATGATAATGATCTGATGTAGAGAATAATATACCCACAATAATGAAGAATATTAAATCTGAGATGTTTAAAGTATCAAAATTACCATTTTTGAATTTTTGTTGAATTGCAATAACAATTTTTCTACATTCTGTGGCGACATGAGCATTATATTTCTCGGTTAATTGCTTTAAGATATTTATTAATAAATTTTGCACTTTACTAAATTCTTCAATATTTGTGGAAAATTTTTGATCAGATAAGAACATAATATGTCTTAATAGAATAGTAGCAAGTTTACCCATCTTTTCTTTGTTACCTTCAGCTAATTTTGGTTGATAATTTTGAATTATTTTCCTTACAGTTTTAACATGTTCCATTAATGGCTTTTTCGATACAAGATTTAAAAATTCAGAATGACTGCTTGGACAGATAATGGATGCATTTTTATTAATATTGGCTGATTGCCAACCATTATCATGTTCTTGTTTCTCATCATTTTCATCTAAATCATCTAATTTAATATCATCATCAGAATCTGCAATATCATTATTTCCATCATCTTCCTCGTCGGAATTATTCCAAAATCCATCATCTAAATCTTCAACACCCTTTTCTTCACCATCTTCCAACTCTAACATACCTGACATACGATCTAGTCTTTGTTGTTCTAGTTTCTTCATTTTCTCTTCATTTTCTTTTTGAGTTTCTTCTTCAGTCTTTGTTCTATCAGCTGGTACAGCTCTTTTCTCATTTAAAAGTTCTTTCACTTTCATATCATAATCCATATCATTTGTAGATTTTGTTTCTATATCATTTTGCTTCGCCTTTGTCTTTTTTTTATCAACCACTAATAATTCAGATAAGATATCATCAAAATTTTCATCCACTTCATCGATTTCATCTTCTAATTTCCTTTGAGCCTTTTGTCTTTCAGATTTATAAAATTTTGATTTAGCGATAATTTCTTGCATAACTTCAGCCTTTGTCTTTTTCCTCTTTGGTGTATCATCTTCCATGTCAACTTCATCAAATGATCTCTTAGAATTACCCAAAGCCATACCATCATCGTTTTCATCATCATCCATTGGCAAACCCTTACCTGCATGTGTTAGTTTTGAACCAAAAATATCCAATTCATCATCATCAATTTCATCATCATCATCATTTAAATTAAATAAATTTGATCTTTTCTTTGATTGACTTTGTCTTTCTCTAGTGAATCTTTCTAACATTTTCTCTTCTTCAGTCAAATTCTTATCCCTTTCACCAAATCTTCTATCAATCAACCCACCTTTCCTATTCTTGATTTGTTTCTTAACTTCATAATTTTTCCTTCTTTGTTCTTCACCGATCTGTTTCGAAATACCAGGTTTGCCCACAGCAATTCTTGCATCGGAAGAGTCCCTAGTAGCATTGGGTAAAATCTTACCTTTACTCTTATTTGATTTAATTTCAAATGGATTAAATTGTTCTCTAATTTTATTTATAGTATTTATTTTTTGTTCACGATCATAATCCTTAGCTTGTCTCTTGGTATTCTTTTTATTTTTCTTTATATTCGTTTGACCTGTTAGTCCGTGAGCCTTCAATGTGGCTTTCAGTTGTTTCAATTGAGAGCCAGCCATTGTGATGAATTGATTACTATGAGATAGTCTTGTGTTCTCGTTTGAATAATCAGTTTTTTTCAATTTGAGCTCATCGCAAAAAAACAAGAAAAAATTTTCAGATTTCCTAAAAGGGAATGTGTTTCCGTAAATGAAAAGGTGTCCTTAAACGGAAATACATGTCCTTTTTGGGACACCTTAAAAGGTGCACGTGACTCCAGTTAAAATAGGCACGTGACTCCAAAGTGGCAACTTCAAAAATCTCAAATATGGTAATTTTCCAATAGAAGAAAGACATCCATAACGAAGCACACAATAATGTCTAGAGACGCACCTTTGAAAGCAGAGAAGGACTACAGTCAGTTGTTGAATGACGACATTTTACGTATTGAACTACTGCCCACTGCAGACTCTTTACAAGAATATTTAGTATGGGAAAAGAAGACCAGACAAGCAGCTGATTTGGTATCATCTAAAATTGTATTGGGTAAGATTGTAGACTTATTGGTTCATGTGGGCATGTGGGATGAATTATGCGAACAATTGACTCTACTATCCAAGAAGCATGGTCAACTAAAATTATCTATTCAATTTATGATTCAAAAAATAATGGATTACTTAGATATCGATAATGAAATTAACTTGGATCTAGATAATAAGATCAAGATTATTAATACTATAAGAACTGTTACTGAGAATAAAATCTTTGTAGAAGTCGAGAGAGCAAGAGTCACACGTCAATTGACAAATATTAAGAAACAAGAAGGTAATACTGAAGAAGCTTGTAAATTATTATGTGAATTACAAGTTGAAACTTATGGTTCCATGGAAATGTTTGAAAAAATTGAATTTATCTTGGAACAAATGGAATTATCAATCTTAATTGGTGATTTTGCTCAAGCAACAGTGTTTTCGAGGAAAATTTTGAAGAAAACATTGAAAAATGAAAAATATTCCACTTTAAAGATAAAATATTATAACTTCTTAATTAAAATTGGTTTATCTAAGGATCAATATTTAGATATTGCGCAATATTATCAAGAAATTTATTTCACTAAATCTGTTAAGGAAAATGAAGATGAATGGAAGGATGCCCTAACACATATCGTTTATTTCTTAATATTATCACCATATGGTAATTTACAAAATGATTTAATTCACAAAGTGCAAATTGATCATAACTTGAAGAAATTAGAAATACAGGAATCAATGATCAAATTATTCACTACAAATGAATTGATGAGATGGCCCATAGTAAAGGAAACTTATGAACCAATATTAAATAAGGATAAAGTTATCTTTGGTACGGATAATGTAAATGATAATAAACATCATTGGGATGAATTAAAGAAAAGAGTCATCGAACATAATTTGAGAGTCATTTCCAAATATTATTCAAGAATTACATTAGCCAGATTAAATGAATTATTAGATCTAAATGAGGAAGAAACTGAGACTTTTATAAGTAATTTGGTCAATCAAGGTATAATTTATGCTAAAGTGAATAGACCAGCTAAGATAGTCAATTTTGAAAAACCTAAAAACTCTAACGAATTCTTAGATGAATGGTCTCAAAACGTGGATGAATTATTGGAACATATAGAAACCATCGGCCATTTGATCACAAAGGAGGAAATCATGTATGGTCTTGTGGAGTAATAATCTTGATAGAAGATTGAACCAACAAATATAAAAAAAAAAATATACCTAAATAATTTTAGTACAAATAAAAAAAGATCAACAACTCATTATATAATCCACAGCTCCATCTAATCCACAGCTCCATCTTTACAGAATGCTGTGGGAACTCTTACCAAACCTTTCTGTCAATTTCACCTTGTTCAGTAAAGAAAAGGAAAAATAAATTATGAAAATAACTTTGTGAACATCACTTTCAAGCAAAAATATCGAATACTTTCAACTTATAAGATAAACTTCTTGGCTTTGTTCATGTATTATATTTGCTTATTTTGAGACTAAACTATGATTATTGACTCCACAGATACTCAATTTGAATCAAATCATACGATTGAGGAGAGTATTATCTTTTGGGAAAAATTGGAAAGTATTGTACAGGTTAATGACGCGAACAATAATAATGCAAAAGTACTTGGGAATGATAATGGCAATACTGAAAGTAATAAAATTGATTCGAATACCGCACTAGTTAATTTTTTAAAATTATCCACTGATGCCTATAGGGATTACATCAATACCGATAGTGATGTTTATAGAGTAGGTTTAACATTAATCGGATCTAAATTATGGCATAATGATAAGAACTTTTGTATGGGTAAATTACTATCCATGCTAAGCATTGATATGTTGGAGATTAATATGAAATTTATTGTAAGTTATATCTTACTTTTCGAATGTAAAAAAAATTTGAAATCATTAGACGTCATACTAGATTATCAAGGTTTTAAAGTGTTTTATAATACTTTGTATACACAATTTGCGTATTTGAGTAAATATGGTGAGGAAAATAATATTTATAATAAGAACAAAAATGATTCAACTATTAATTTGAATCGATTTAATGGTTCAAATTTTACTGATATGGATTTAATCATTATCGATGAAATCAAACAAATTTGTACCGTGTTAATGGATATCTTATTTCAAATCTTTAAATATTGTAAATGTACAATAAATGATCTACTCCTAGTGGATGATTTTTTCGTTCATTTTTTGATATGCTCGATTAGATCAGATACTATTGATGATATGTTTAACAATACTGAATTTAAATTGCTATTATCATTGAACGAGCAATATATGATGTTTAAGAAGGAATATAATATTGAAAATAAGGTTTTCAAATACTTGGTTAACGATGATAATTTTATCTCCAACAAATTCATTGAACTATTGTTTTTACAATTCAATAGAACAAGGGATACATCACTACAAATAATGATGTGCAAAATATTATATTCGATATTGACCCAATGCTCAAGACAATTTATTGAAAGTTTTTTCTATCTGAATGACTTAAACGTTTTCGTCGATGTACTCATTAGAGAATTGCAAGATATTTCTGAACAAAGAGAAGTCCTAAGAAATACTTTATTAAGAGTACTTATACCATTATTGAAAAATACAGAACTATGTCAAACAAATTATAGGAAGATGGACCTCATGGAATTATTGAATTACCTGAGTGATTATAATAATCTTTGTTCCACGGATACGGTGACTACAGAACAGCTAACAACTGTAAAATTAGCTTTCAAATGTTTGAATGAAGTAGAATGGTTAAGTAAATCAAATGTTGATGACGAAAATGAAACCACAAATGGAAGACTTAACTTTTTAAATGACGATACATCGTCTTTAACTTCATCAAGAACAAGTCGACAGTCTAGCATGGTTGCTATGACAGTATCATACGATAATGACATGGACACATCAGATATATATTTACCAATGAAGAATGTCGTCTCTAATCAATTTAGTGCAAATTATTCAAGTGATAGTTCAAGTATAAGTCTGAATGAAAATACTATGAAACCAAAAATACCACCCAAAGTTACTCCAAGGAAAATGTATAGTAACAAATCACCAAATTCAAATGTAAATTCCACAGACACATTGAACAAGAAGAAGAAACCTCCTGCACCACCATCAAGGAAAATTTGTAATAGTGGTTCTACTAGTAATACTTGCGATAATAGTAGCAGTAATAATTCAAATGACTGTAGCAGATCAAATGTACCTTCTTATCTGGTTGGTGTACCGCCAGGCCCAAATTAATGAACTTTTAACATATATACATGGAACTAACGAAATACAATAAATAATATTTAATACAACTAATATCTCGCACTTAAACACACGTTAGCAACCAGCATGGATGGTTTTATGGATCATTACTCACTTTGAATAAAATCCTAGTCATCGGCCGATATCGGAAAACTTCATTTTAGGAAAACGAGTATAAAAGAGTAAACCAAAAAGTTTCAGTATTGTTGTTATTCTTATTCATCTTGGTATCAAAGGGAAGAATAGGAATACTTTCGAAATGACCAACGTTATTGTTATTGGTGCAGGAGGTGTTGGTACTGTTGCTGCACTCTCTTTGAAAACAAACGGTAAAGCTAACGTTTCACTTGTAGTTAGATCGGACTATCCAACTGTCGTTAACGATGGCTACAGTATTGACTCAATTGATTATGGTAAATTATCCAATTGGACACCAGACCATATGTTCAAAGATTTGAATCATGCATTTGAACGGTTTCCAGATAAATTTTACGATTATGTCCTTATAACAACTAAGAACATTCCTGATGGTCCCAAACATAGTCGTTTAGCAGAAATTGTCAGACCAATCTTAGAGAGACAATCTGAAATGAGTAAAGATAAGAGGACAAATATTCTTTTGATTCAAAATGGTATTGATATAGAAAAGCAATTGTGGGAACAATATGATACCCAAAAGTATAATTATACCGTTCTTTCTGGTATTGAAATTGTCGGGTCACATAAAGTGGGACCTGGTATCATTCATCAAATGGCTCATGAAAAATTAACAGTTGGACCATTCGATATGAATGATGCAGTGGCCATTGAAGCTGCTAAAAATTTTGTCCCCTTGTATTTAAATGAAGGGAAGAATGAATGTGTGTATGATGGTAATACAAGGTTAGGTAGATGGAAAAAATTATTATATAACGCAGTTTTCAATACTACCACGGCACTTTTACAAATAGATACTTCTAGAAGTATAGATTTTGGCAAAGACGGTAAATCCACTTTGAATGAAATCTATATTCCGGCAATGTACGAATTGCAAAAATTGGCTAAAGCTGATGGTGTAGAAATTCAACAATCAGATATGGATTTTATGTTAAGTATTACACATACTGTACTGTTCAGACCTTCCATGTGTGTGGATGTTGATAAGAATCAATTAACTGAGTTGGAAGTTATTTTGGGTAATCCAGTTAAATTGGCTGAGAAGTATAATGTTCAAATTCCTGTTCTAAGAATGCTTTACTATCTTTTGGTGGTGTTACAGAATAAGATTAAAGAAAGTCACGGTTTGATCAAATATGATGAACAAAAATTGAAGATCGTTCAACAGTTGACTGATTGAAAAGCGGTCGGTATTAAGGAATCCAGTCTAGATTGCTGAACACTTTGCAATTGCCATTTTTGCATATGATTTGGGGAATACCTGCACCCTGTCGTAATGTCTTGTATATACCCACTATGTACCCATACACTTGTTGTACAACATATCATGCCCTAAGTTAGGGCATTCCATCACCCTAACACAGTCACGTGGCTGGAAATTAAAATTTTTCAAAAGGCAAAAAATCCCAAATCGAAACATTCAAAGCATCAAATAATCAACAAATAATCGCCAAATGTCACAAGTATTACCTTCCAATGCTACTTTCAAAGGCCGTGAAAAGCCACAAGAAGTGAGAAAGGCAAATATATTAGCTGCTCGTGCTGTAGCTGATGCAATTCGTACTTCTCTGGGTCCAAGAGGTATGGATAAGATGATCAAGACCTCACGTGGTGAAATCATCATCTCTAATGATGGTCATACTATCTTAAGGCAAATGGCTATCTTACATCCAGTAGCTAAGATGTTGGTTGAAGTTAGTGCTGCTCAAGATGCAGAAGCTGGGGATGGTACTACTTCTGTCGTAATTATCACTGGTGCATTATTAGGTGCGGCAGAAAAATTATTAAATAAGAATGTTCATCCACAAATTATTGCAGAATCATTCCAAAGAGCTGCTCAAAGATCAGTAGAACTATTAATTGAAATGTCACATAAAATATCCTTAAATGATAGGGATTCATTGATTAGAGCTACTACTACTTCTTTGAGTTCCAAGATTGTTTCTCAATATTCATCTTTCTTAGCACCATTATGTGTGGATGCTATTTTAAAAATTACCAACGAAAATTCCACTTCTGTGGACTTACATGATATTCGTCTAATTAAAAAAGTCGGTGGTACCATTGATGACACAGAATTAATTGACGGTGTTGTATTGACACAAACTGTGGTCAAATCTGCTGGTGGGCCCACTAGAAAGGAAAAGGCTAAAATTGGGTTACTTCAATTTCAAATCTCACCACCAAAACCTGATACTGAAAATAATATTGTCGTTAACGATTATAGACAAATGGATAAGATATTAAAGGAAGAAAGAGCCTATATCTTGAACATTTGTAAAAAAATTAAAAAATCTAAATGTAATGTAATTTTAATCCAAAAATCGATCCTTAGAGATGCCATTAATGAGTTAGCTTTACATTTCCTGGCCAAATTAGGTATAATGGTTGTGAAAGATATCGAAAGAGAAGAAATTGAATTTTTATCTAAAAGTTTGGGTTGTAAACCAATTTCTGATATTGAATTGTTTACTGAAGATAGATTAGGTTCAGCAGATTTAGTTGAAGAAATTGATAGTGATGGTTCCAAGATTGTTCAATTAAGTGGTATTAAAAGTATAAATGCTAAACCAACAGTTTCTGTAATAATTCGTGGTGCTAATAATATGATTTTGGATGAAACTGAGCGTTCACTTCATGATGCTCTATGTGTCTTACGTTGTTTAGTGAAGGAAAGAGGTTTAATCGCTGGTGGTGGTGCTCCAGAAATTGAAATTTCAAGGAGATTAATGATTGAGGCTCGTTCCAAAGAAGGTGCTGAATCATTTATTTGGCAAGAGTTCGCACAAGCATTGGAAGTTATTCCAACAACATTAGCTGAAAATGCTGGTTTAAATAGTATTAAAGTGGTCACAGAATTACGTACTAAACATGAGAATGGTGAATTAAATGATGGTATTTCAGTAAGAAGATCTGGTACTACAAATACTTTTGAAGAACATATTTTACAACCTGTCTTGGTAAGTACCAGTGCTATTTCTTTGGCTGCAGAATGTGTTAAATCGATATTACGTATTGATGACATTACTTTCAGTCGTTAATTCCACTTGATCTAACAAGAATGTAACATATACAAAGAACTTGTAAGACCTAAAAAAAAAAAGACAAAGGGATATATAACATACCATCATCATCATTAACGTTAGCCACGCTTACAATAACCTCAACGATAAATACAACCTCTTCGATAATTATACATGGATAGATTAATACTGTATATTATATATTGTATATATTTGTGGAAGCATCTTAATAAATGAGTCATATAAACTCGTGTGGATTCCTTTGACAACATAGCGTATTCGTACAGTCTCCTATCCTGAGCCGAGCGCCGTTGAAGCCTCGTCATGCCAGTCTTTCCTTAGTGACCGCTGTACAAATGGGTATATTCACAGGGACATGACTTCTTACCGAAAGGGGAAATTGCACATCTGAAGTTTACAATGAGCTCTTATTTTAAGCATCGAACAGATTTATTATATAAACCACTCCAAAGTCATAGTAAGTACCTCTTTCCTCACCTTTTCCTTCTTCCGTAAGCATCTGATCCGTACAACCAAAAGAAATATGAATGTTTTAGTGTATAATGGACACGGTACCACGCCTGGATCAGTGAAACATGCTGTTGAAACATTGAGAAACTTTCTGGAACCTTATTACGCAGTCAGTACCGTATCTGTCAAGGTCTTAGAGACAGAACCGTGGACGACAAAGACATCAGCTATTGTCTTTCCCGGTGGGGCAGACTTGCCCTACGTGAGGGACTGTCAATCGACAATTCCCAAAATAAGAGATTTTGTTAGTAATGGTGGTCTGTTCATCGGTTTTTGTGCTGGTGGTTATTTCGGTACCAGTCGTGTAGAGTTTGCCCAGGGTGATCCCGATTTGGAAGTAACTGGCAACCGTGATTTGAAGTTTTTTCCTGGGATCGGTAGAGGTCCCGTATATGGTAAATATCAGTATAATAGTGAAATTGGTGCTAGGGCTTGTGAGTTGCTATTGAATGATGGTTATAAAATCTATAACTATTACAATGGTGGGGCTCTGTTTGTTGATGCGGATAAGATGGAAAATGTAGAAGTTTTAGCAAGTTATTCTGAAGCGCCACATATTCCATTTACTGACGAAAACGGTGTTGATCGAAAGGCAGCAGCGGTGGTACTTTGCCAAGTGGGAAAGGGGAAAGCAATATTAACTGGATCTCATCCAGAATTTATCCCACATTTCTTAAAGAAAAACGATAGAAACAATGAACTGTTGAAACCAATCATAGAGAAATTAGAAGAGCATGAACAAGAAAGAAAAACTTTCGTTAGATTTATGTTGAGGAAAGCTGGACTAAATTGTAACAATGATTTTACATATGTTAGAGCTCCTAGTTTGACTCCCATTTTAATGATGGCACCATCGAAACCAGAAAAGATATTGGAATTTGAAAATAATTCGTTGAATGAAGCTTCACATCGCATAAATAAAAGCAATGATAATGTTGAATTGACTGATGATACCAACATATTTAAAATTTATAAAAACTTTGAAAAGAATTTTGGTATTGTAAGTTCATCTCTTCATGGAAAAGAACCAGAAGAAGCACCTGTAGCTTTAATCTTGGCTGATGAAAATGAAAAATTACCACCAACAGCAATGACGCCAAATTTTGATTGTAGAAAATACTTTAATGAATTGAATCCACATAATTCATTAGGTTCAATGCTGTTATATGGTGAAGTAGTTACATCAACTAGTACTCTGCTCAATACAAACAAAGCCATGTTAAGTGCATTACCTGAAAACTCAGTTTTACATATTGGAACCATACAAGTTTCAGGTAGAGGTAGAGCTGGTAATATTTGGGTCAATCCAAAGGGTATTGCTGCTGCCACTGCAGTTATTTCAGTACCATTAACATCACCTAAAACACACAAACCAATATCAATTGTATTTGTTCAATACATCTCCATGTTAGCTTATTGTAAAGCTATCTATTCTTATGCGGATGGTTTTGAAGACATTCCAGTAAGAATCAAATGGCCCAATGATTTATACGCTCTGAATCCAAAATACTATACTAACAAGAAAATGAAACTATTAGGTACAGGCTTCGATCATAATTTGGTATCATTGAAAGATATTGAGCCTGCTTATGTGAAAATATCTGGGTTATTAGTCAATACTCAATTTATGAAAAATAAATACACTTTGCTTTTAGGTTGCGGATTGAACGTAAATGTTGATGGTCCCACAACATCATTGAATACATGGGTTGATATTCTAAATAAAGAACGTGAAGAAAAGAATTTATCATTGCTACCACACGTTGAGATTGAAATCTTGCAAGCACGTTATATGAATCAATTGGAAAAATTACTAAAACAATTTGTAGACTATGGATCAGAATTAATTTTACCAGAATATTATAGATACTGGTTACATTCAAATCAAATCGTAACTTTGACTTCTCACGGTAATGTAAGATGTAAACTTACGGGTATTACCAAGGATTATGGATTACTAATTGCTGAAGAGCTGCAAGATGGTTGCGATGATGTATTTACTGGCGCAGTTTACAATCTTCAACCCGATGGTAATACTTTTGATATTTTCAATGGTCTATTGGCTAAAAAAGTTCAGTAAATATATATATATATATATTGAAATTGTTGATTTGATCCTATATATAACCAATATTTATTCATTGTGATATAGAATATACATTTAACTTTATTATGAATTCATTATTATTAGTAGTATATGTAGTTGTGTATATTTTAATTTAATATATATATATTTTTTTCTTTTATTGTACAACAATATATTTGTATGACTAACTTTTCTTTTTGAAAAATCAAAAAGATTATCAAAGTTAATTGAGGATATCATTACAATTATTGACCTTCGGATTCCTTCTTAACATCATTTTCTTCTGGATCATGTGCAGGTGAATAAGAGCCAGCATTATAACTTGGTGAGGTTGGACTATAATTTGGTGAAGTTGGAGAATATGATGGAGATGTTGGGGAATAGGAAGGTGATGTAGGAGAATAAGATGGAGACGTTGGGGAGTATGATGGTGATGTTGGAGAGTAACTTGGAGACGTTGGCGAATAACTTGGAGAAGTTGGTGAATATGATGGTGATGTTGGCGAATAACTTGGGGATGTTGGAGAATAGCTTGGCGAAGTTGGGGAATAACTTGGAGAAGTTGGGGAGTAGGATGGTGATGTTGGAGAATAGCTCGGTGATGTTGGAGAATAGCTTGGTGATGTTGGCGAGTACGATGGTGACGTTGGTGAATATGATGGTGATGTTGGTGAATAACTTGGAGATGTTGGAGAGTAACTTGGAGATGTTGGAGAATATGATGGAGACGTTGGGGAGTAAGCTGGAGATGTTGGTGAATAAGCTGGAGATGTGGGCGAGAATCCAGGTGATGAAACACCACCAAAACCTGGTGAGTTTGGTGAATCACCATAAGAACCGAATGGTGAAGTTGCTCCACCATAGTCAGCACCACCGTAAGCGGTAAATCCACCAGACATAGCATCGGTGGAACCAGAATCAACTAGTGGAGAAAACATCAATTCATCCTTAACATCAATATCGGCGTTAGCTAAACCGTGGTCATCTGCATACGGCGTAGCATCACCTTCAACACCGTTATCTAGCTCAGTAAGCTTTTGCTCTGGCATATATTTAACTAACGATTCTTCATCAATCATGACGTCAAACGCACCAGTACCAATAGGCGCCATTTGACCAAGTAAGACATTTTCGGAAACACCACGACAGTCATCTAATTCAGCAGATGCACCAGCTTCAAATAGAATTTCAACAGTTTCTTCAAAAGAAGATCTCATTAAGGCACCAGTGTTTGATCTATTGAAACCATGACGAGTAATAGAGGTTAATACACCTTGGGTAGTCATAACATCAACCAATAAAGCCATGTGACGGTAGTTGACATAGGAACCATCGGATGCAATAACATTGTAAACTTCTTTATACAAAGCTGCACGACCAGCTTCAATACCAAGAACTTCGGTAATATCAATAAATGAGTTAGTGTAAATTCTAGAGGCATCAACACCTGGAACTTGCATGACTTCTGCCAAGTTAACACCATCGGATTCCAAAACCCATTCAGGAACTTTAACATATTCACCGCTTTCATTTGGCATCTTGCGATCATATTTCATCATAACCACACGCTCAATATTTTCAACACCACGTAAAGTAATATTTTCAAGCATGGTATTTTCAATTTTCTTCAACATATGATCTTCTTCCGCTTCAGTTTCAGCATCTAATGCCTTTGGACGAACAACACGACAACGAATGATCAACTTTTCTGCATTATCTTCAGACCATATAACGAATAAATCGTTCTTGAAAGTTTCCTTGATCTTTTCACCAACTTGACCCATAGTTAAATCTTTATCGTTCATAGCAGCACGATCTAATTCTAAACGTAACAACCATGGAGATTGTTGATCTAAAGATGCTTCTGTTTCGTCGTCTAATAATGAAAAATGCAATTGTATAATTTCCTCATCTTCTTCGATAACTGTAGAACGAGGATCTGGATCGTAGTAAATTTCTGATGCCACCGTGACACTCTTTAATGTAGTGTGTTCAATAGCAGATCTAATAAGCTTTGCTTTCTCTTGATCATCTGAATAACCCTTTTCTAAATACACTGTTAAAGATGGTGTTTTCATATTCTTGGCAACATTCAAAATTTCCTTTAAACGAGGAACACCTGAAGTAACCTTCTTTGAAGCCACACCGGCGAAATGGAATGTATTTAAAGTCATTTGAGTAGCAGGTTCACCGATAGATTGAGCGGCTAACACACCCACCATCTCACCTGGATGAACAACGGAACGTAAGAACTGAGACTCGATGTTGAATAAAACCCATTCAAATGCATCTTTGGTCAACCTATATTCTTGCAGCACTCTACGAGTAGCTAGACGTGAACGAATTAAACAACAGAAAAGAATGATAGCATCGCTTTGAGCTTTCTTAATAATATCTGTTTTACCACGCAAAACAATTAATTTACTTTCTAATGTTTTGACACCTTCAATTATATCACGAATAGTTAGATCAGATGGTTTTGAAAGATCAATCTTAAACGTCTGTTGAGCATTTTGGATAATACGTCTAATATTTACAGGTAAAGGCCAGTTGGATTCACCATCTGTGAAAACACGTCTTAGCAACCTACGATCTTCACACAGTTGCTTGTATTCTTCATCTAATAACATTTGCAGTTTCAAATCACCAGTAATTTCAGAGCCAGATTCCAGCAATGTTGGGTCTAGGGCATTATCCACATTTAATAGATCAATTCTGAATTTTTTCTCGAAGGCAGCATCAGAACCACCAATAGTATCAATAGATTGCTTTTCGATGAAAGAAGCATCGATACCGTCTTCACCGTATATGAATTGGATGACATTACCCAAAGAATTTCTTGTAGTACTATCGTAATGAACCATAATATCTTCCAGAGCTTTGACCAAACGACGTTGAATATAACCGGTCTCAGCAGTCTTGACAGCAGTATCAATCAAACCTTCACGACCACCCATGGCATGGAAGAAGAACTCTTGTGGCGTCAAACCTCTTAGATAAGAATTTTCAACAAAACCTTTCGATTCTGGAGAGTAATCATCTTTAGAGAAATGGGGTAAAGTACGATCAACAAAACCGAAACCAATACGTTTACCTTCAACTGATTGTTGACCAACACATGCAGACATTTGAGCAATATTAATGAATGAACCCTTTGAACCAGATGTAACCATTTGTTTGACATAGTTTGTATCATTCAAGTTAAGTTCAGCTAAACGACCGGCTTTATCTCTGGCCTCATTTAAATAACGAACAACGTTATCTTCGAAAGATTCACGAAGTGTCATACCATGCTTAGCAGTTAATAAATTAGCTTGCGCTTCTTTAGTAACTTCTTCAACTTTTCGCTTTGCTTCAGCAATGGCCTCATTAATTTGTTTGATTGTAGAACCATCAGCAATTGTGTCACCAATACCGGTCGAAAACCCATTGTGTAAAAGCCAAAAATTGACTACCTTTTGAATATTACCAAATAATCTCGCACAGACAGTTGAACCCTTTTCTCTTGTAACAACATGAATCAACCCACCACCGGACGAACCAACGGTTTTCTTGTCAACAACACCAAAAATAATCTGTCCGTTAATAATTAACATACCATTATCTTTTGGCGACAATAAAGTGGTACCTTCATCAAAACGTTGTAAATGAATACCCTTTGGAATTGCAATAGACAAAATCTGTTTACCTGTCCAAAGAGGTTTTGGTTTGATAATGGCTGGTTGAGGAATTACACCATCCCAATCTGGAATCCAGTATAACATATTTAAAACATGATCAAATTCTAAGAAAGTGTCCTTTAGAGTAAGAATACGAATACCACATAAAGTATCTTGAACAATACCCATACATGGCTTATTAGATTGAGGGGAAACAATTTGTAATGGAACAGCACACAGTTGTGATAATTCAGCTCTTGTCTCTTCAGATTGTGGAACATGTAAATTCATTTCATCACCATCAAAATCCGCATTATATGGTGAAGTAACAGAAAGATTTAATCTAAATGTAGAATAAGGAACAACTTTGACTCTATGTGCCATCATAGACATCTTATGTAACGATGGTTGACGATTGAAAAGAACCGGATCATCATCAACAATATGACGCTCAACTTTCCAACCATATTGCAGTTGTATATCACCAGCTCTTTTACTATATCTTAAATCAATACGATCACCGTTATCACGAATGACATACTTAGCACCAGGATGTTCATTTGGACCATTACGAACTAATTGAGTTAGACGATCAATATTATATGGTGTAACAACCTCCGGGTATGTTAAAGTTCTTGCAATAGATTTTGGAACACCAACTTGATCTAGATCTAAATTAGGATCACCTGAGATAACTGTTCTTGCTGAAAAATCAACACGCTTACCCATTAAATTACCTCTGATACGACCTTCCTTACCTTTTAAACGGGCACGGATAGATTTAACTGGACGACCAGATTTTTGTAAAGCTTGTGGTTGACCTGCAATATCATTATCCATATATGTAGCCACATGGAACTGTAGAAGACCTTCTGCTTCTTCAATTGCATGATGTGGAGCACCATTATGTTCTAAAGTTTCCAATGAAATGTTTGCTTTTAAAATATCTGCTAACTTGAATGTTAAATCATCTTCACCTCTTTGAGATTCATTGAAAGAAATGGATGGACGAACTGGTGGTGGTGGAACAGGTAAAACAGTCAAAATCATCCATTCGGGCCTAGAAAATTTTTCATTAAAACCTAATCTTTTGGAATCCTTTGGAGATATATGTTTGAAAACGTTTAAAATTTCTTCTGTACTCAATACTCTTAATTCTGGTTCTTCACCTTCATTAGGTTTATCTTTCTTCCAAGTACCAACTAATTTCAAACCATCTTTACGGATATTCGGTTGTGTATTACCACAACCACCTCTTGAAACTAATTGGGTTGGATCATTTTCAGATGGAACATCAGTTTCACATAACATTTTCGTTTTTGAAAGACTCCAAATTGCATTGAATCTTTTCTTAGAGTCCTTGATAGCTAAAGCTTGACGCATTTGTTCATTATGTTCATCTAATAGCAATTTACCACAATGCATACATACACATTCACAAACTTTCTTAATCTTAGAGATGAAACCAACATGGAAAACTGGTTTTGCTAAATCGATATGACCAAAATGACCGGGACATTCATTCATACCTTCTTGACAAGTTTGACATTTTAAATTACGATCAATGGAACCTAATCTTGGATCATTTAAACCACCAATTTTTGCTCTTGTTTGTGTTTCATCCATAGTTTCAGGGAATCTAATTTTGGCAACACTAATGGCACGAATTTCTTCTGGTGAAAAAAGACCAAATTGGACTTCCTTAACAGTTCTCAATGGAGCACTTGAATATTGTTGACCCACCATTGTTAATTAATTATTATTATTATTGGTATTATTATTATTATTATTATTATTATTATTATTATTATTATTATTATTATTATTATTATTATTATTATTGGTATTTCTATTATTATTATTCTAAAGATATTAACAATTAAATGGTTTAAAAACTTTGAAAATTTTGTGTTTATTTTTTGATTTAATTTCTCTAGGTTGGGCTTTACGTATCGGCTTTTGCTTGGTATGTTGATGGACTTTAACTAGCTGAAGATAATAAATGGTAAGGAAGAAGAAATCAGGTTAGATTAAATTGAGTTGTTTAAAAATTCCAATGAGGAATCAAAGTAAATTAAATTAATAATTTCTTTGAAACAAATAGAAAAAAAAAATAAAAACTATTTGATATCACTCGTCGTAAACAAAATGATTTATTTATATCAAATTAATTGAATGAGATTTAAATAATTCAAGTAAGTGAACGATGCGTTATCACCTTAATTAATAAAAAAGATCGAAGCTTCTATTAATCAATAGTTGTTTTCGCTTATTAAATTTTCACAATTTTGAAATTGTTAAAATTATATCGTCGGGCACGATGATGAGGGTAACGCTTTTTGCCTTCACTTTTGGCGGAAAAATAAATTTTGTTTTTAGCGGAAGGCAATCCGCGTATACATGTAAAAAGCAATTTTTAACAGTAAAATTCGGATTTACATTTCTTTTACAAATTAAGGGTATCAGATCTTGCCTTAATTTTAAGAGTGTTTGCTTTTATATATTTGTCGAAATTTGCCATACTGCAAGGTTTTTCCTTCGGCTTCTTGAGAACATTACTGAAAAACCGACAATATTCAGATATGAATTGAAATGCGGTTTAGTTGAAATGTCTCTGAATGTAAAGTCCTCTTCTATAATGTCTATCAAAATTGTGGAATAATGTCTATCAAAATTGTGGAGTATCCTATCGTGAGAGATTCAGGTCTCCCAAACGCTTTTATCTTTTTCATCGTCATCTTCACTCAATATATATCCATTATCATCATTATTGTTTAAATCTATCATTTCTGAAACATCTGAATTTTTATACATGATATCTCCCAGATTTGTGTTGTAAGTGGTAGTATATTCATTACTGTTTATGTTCCTGATATGGCCATGGTCCTCAATGATTTCACCTGTTTGCAAATTGATTATATCGCCTTGATCTTTGACATTTTCGTACTTTTGGATCAAATTCAACCAAACATTCTTCATAGTCTCATCAGCTTTCTTGTGTCTTTCCATCACTTCTTCATCAGTCAGTTTAGGAATGATCATTTTTTCTTTGGACATGATATACCTGATACCATTCCGACTGTCAACAATCTTATCTGTATCTTTCATTGTAGTTTTATCTTTATCTTTAGTGGATCCTCGAGGTCTACCTCTTTTCTTTGGAATCAACGTGGAAGCTTCATTCTCTAAGATTTTCTCATCTTTCAGTAGACTTTTCAATGCACCTTTCAAAGAACGAAGTGCTGATTTTTTCTTTTGAACCCTCTTAGTGGCCCCCATCTTTGTACGATTATCAAAACAGTAGTATTTGCTTATATAAGTAATATTTTTTCAAGATAAAAAAAATTGTGAATAGAAAAATTATGCATAAAAGTCTCAAATATCGATCTACATAAAAAACTCAAATTGGCAAATTCAATCTAAATATCCATCAGTGGAGTGATTTGTTAAAGTAAAGACTTTTGAAAGGAAGATTAAGTAAGAGGAGTATATAGAGATTTATCATTATTGAAATGGAAAATGACAATAATAATGATAATGAAAATATACTATTGGACAAACCGCTGCCGTTAAGGTCCAGAATAACAACATGTCTCCTAGGTATATTCGTTGCTGTTGGGGGGTTTTTATTTGGGTATGATACTGGTTTAATAAATAGTATATCAGATATACCTATGTTTATTCGAAACATTGCCCCCGATGGGATAGAATTAACTGATATTCAAACTTCGATTATGGTTTCATTTTTATCCCTAGGTACATTTTTTGGTGCCTTAGTTGCACCTTGGGTGGCAGATAAATATGGTAGAAGAAACATTATTATAATAAGTACAGCAATTATTTTTAATGTCGGTAATTCTATTCAAGTGGGAGCATACAACCTGGCTATGTTAGTTGTCGGCCGTTTTATATCAGGTGTGGGAATTGGGTTAATATCTGCTGTTGTACCATTATATCAAGCGGAAGCTGCTGAAAAAAGTTTAAGAGGGGCAATTATTTCCACATATCAGTGGGCAATCACAATAGGTCTTCTTGTATCAAATGCAGTAGCATTAGGTACAAAGAATAGAAATGATCCATCAGCATATAGAATACCGATAGGTATTCAATACGTTTGGTCATGTATACTAGCAGTAGGTATGTACTTTCTTCCCGAGTCACCAAGATATTTCATTATAAAGGATAAACTTTGGGAAGCTGCAAATTCTTTATCATTTTTAAGAGGGATATCAATCGATGATCCAAGATTGTTAGAAGAATTGATTGAAATAAAGGCTACTTTTGATTATGAATCCTCATATGGTCCTACATCATTACGTGATTGCTTTGTGTCAAATAAAGTTAGACCGAAACAAACGTTGAGAATCATTACTGGTATATCAATACAAGCATTTCAACAATTTTCAGGCATCAATTTTATATTCTATTATGGTAACAGATTTTTCACGGAAGCCAACATTAAAAATAGTAATGTAATATCATTGATAACATATGTGGTTAATGTTGTCTTTTCTATACCAGGTATGATCTTTGTTGAATATTTTGGTAGACGTGGTGTTTTAATTTGTGGTGGAATAGTGATGACAATATCAAATTTTGTGGTTGCCAGTTGTGGACTAAGGTTGACAGGTGATAGTTATTTATATACTGTCGTTACATTTATTTGTGTCTTCATTGCATCATTTGCGGCATCATGGGGTGGTGCAGTATGGGTTATTTCTGCAGAATTATTCCCACTTGGTGTTAGGTCTAAATGTACCGCTATTTGTGTTGCCGTCAATTGGTTATCAAATTTTGTATGCGCTTTAATCACACCATACGTGTTTTCATCTGATAGAGAATCATCTTCCACAATGCATATTGGTATTTTCTTCATTTGGGGGTCTATTAATGCACTTAGTGTAGTTGTTGTATATTTTATCGTTTATGAAACGAATGGGCTAAGATTGGAAGAGATTACCATGTTGTATACCGAATCCAAATCATGTTTTGATTCGACTAGAGTGAATAAAAAATTGAGGAATAGACCAGTTTTATATTCTCATGCGCCCACTAGCTTGGAGAAGATGATCAGTATCAATTTACAACAGCATGAAAGAGAAAAACTGCAAAGAGACGAAAATTCAGTGATGGAATATCAAGAAATTATAGATCCCTCACAAAAACCATCCACAATTACTGTTCAACATTCTTTAAAACAAGGGCAGTCAGGATTTGGATTGCACGTTAGTCAAGAATCACAGTCAAGTATTGAATTAGATAAATTCAATCGTTCTTCTAACTCATTTAACTACAATGATATGGGTAAGAAAGAATTGAATATTACTGATATCGATAATAATATCTTAGATATTGGTAATGGGTTGGGTTTAAATACATATATCCGTGGACCACCGTCAATACTTACTGAATCTAGTGACGATGAATCAGAATATGATAAGACGCAATCCACTCATGATTATGGGAATAACATAGTATCACCGAATTTCCATGATAGTACAAGCTATGGTACAGACAGTACATACAGTAGGGATAGTGGGAATCATAATAATGATATGTTTGATTTGAATCAATTCCTAGCTCAATACAGTCAAGATACATCCAATAAGCAACCAAATAGCGAAAATGTCGGTAGTTCGGATCATACCGATAGTCCACATGAAAGTTCTGTTAATGATATACAATCAAGCAATCAGAATCCTAGCTATGATTATAATTACTATTTGCAGATGCAAACACAAACACAGCCAATGACATCACAGTTTGGTACACAGGAGAATTCTGGTAGTGCTCATTGTAGTATTGATTGGTCACAATTTTTACAAAGAGCTTCTATTCATACTAAGGATAACAAAGAATCAAACAGTAAGCAAAATATTGACGGGACTGACAGTTTATAACTTGACCTTTGTTTTGCCATTATGTAATTCAAAAGATTATCCTTTTTTTACCCTACATTACATCTAGTTTTAATGACGATCATGGATATGAATACACAAATACCCTGCTACCAAAGATGTTGTTTACTAAGAGCAGCATAGTTTACGTGAATGTAAACAACAAAAAATATAAGTCACTAAGATCATTGCTTAGAATGATCTATCGAGACATATAAAACATATATAAATATTCTTTCAAGACATATGCATACATAATTATTCAAACTTATAACAATGAGATATAAGTATACATAAATGCTATATCAGCAATACCTTTTTCTGGGTATGTTAAGTAAGTGAAATAACAATGGTTTCTATTTTCATTTAAATTGAAACGTGTTTTTTTGGTAAAAATTAAAATTATAAAAAAAAACGAAAAAAAATCAATTTTTGAAAATGATAAACAAAAAAACGTTTTACAAAAAATTCCAAATTGCTTTAATTTGAAATTAGCTTGATTTAGTTTAGGTTTAATTTTGTGGATTTGACAGTTTATATCTAAGTGGAATTGGTTACCAAGACAAGACAAGGATAAAAACAAAGTAAAACAAAAAATAGAAAGATAAGACAACAGAGTTAAACTATGGGGTTATCTATATCAACATTATTCAATAACCTTTTCGGTAATAAGGAGATGCGTATCCTTATGGTTGGTCTTGATGGTGCTGGTAAGACTACCGTTTTGTATAAATTAAAATTAGGTGAAGTTATTACTACTATCCCAACTATTGGTTTCAATGTGGAAACTGTTCAATATAAAAACATTTCATTTACCGTTTGGGATGTTGGTGGACAAGATAGAATCAGATCATTATGGAGACATTATTATAGAAACACAGAAGGTGTTATCTTTGTGGTGGATTCTAATGATAGATCACGTATTGGTGAAGCCAGAGAAACTATGCAAAGAATGTTGAATGAAGATGAATTAAGAAATGCTGTTTGGTTAGTCTTCGCTAATAAGCAAGATTTACCAGAAGCTATGTCTGCAGCTGAAATTACTGAGAAATTAGGTTTACATTCTATCAGAAATCGTCCATGGTTTATTCAATCCACCTGTGCCACTTCTGGTGAAGGTTTATATGAAGGTTTAGAATGGTTAAGTACTAATTTGAAGAATCAATCATAGATTAATACTTGGCGAATTTAATAATAATATATATATAAATGTATATATGTGTTAATAAGATTGTATTAAATTAGAATTTATCACTTACTGAGATATGTTGTGGGGGTGCTAGATAATTTGTAGTAAGTAAATTCGCACCTTCTTTGCTGTACCGTCTTACTTAATATACAGTCCTCACCTTGGACGGAGGGTAAATACCGCATTAGCAATCTCACTGGTTGGTGTCCAAATTTGCCTCGGTTCGTTCGTAGCAGCAATCCCGAATGGACAATTGGGACTGTTGCACCCAGACACCACATACATAACACTGACCAATTTTCCCACTAGTATGATGGGGAAGTATTCCTGTCTGGCAGTACCATTTGGTGGACCACAGCTTCTACTAAGTACAGTGATCACTTCACTGTATACCATTGCAATGGTATGTCACGGTACCAATAAGGGTGGCTGGAATGTCACGTGACACACTTCTAACATTTTTTTCCCGGTTTTCCATACGACACTACTTGACTCCAAAATGGAAAACCGGGACAACAAGGTGCCAGAAATTGTAAATGGAAAAGTACATATATATAATGGTTCTTTAACATGAACATGTATTATATTCTTCCTAACTTTAGTATTTTACTTAATTAATAGACTATCTTACAAGTAAATTACCAGTAGACATGAGTGTTAAATCATACGAATTAAGAAACAAATCCAAAGAAGAATTAGAAAATCTTTTGATTCAATATAAGAAAGAATTAGCTGAATTGAGGGTTCAACAATTACAAAGACCATCATTGCCCAAGGTCAAGACTGTAAGGAAAAATATTGCACGTGTATTAACTGTTATCAATGAACAACATAGAGATGCAGTGAGACAATTATATATGAATAAGAAACATCAACCAAAGGATTTGAGAAATAAAAAGACCAAACAAATTAGAAATAATTTAACTAAAAATGAATCTAATAAAATCTTATTAAAACATTCAAAGAGAAATATTGCTTATCCACAATTAAAATATGCCATTAAGGAATAATACTGTTCTTTTGCCTTCCCTATCGCGCTCTTTATAGATTTTCAGTACCGGTTGTATGAATTTTAACAATTTGTAGGCGGTAGTTATATATGTAGCATTTTTATGTATATACATATTTTTTGTTTCTGTATTTTATTATTATTCATGATTGTATTATTTTTTGTATATAGCTTTTACAAATAAAATATTTTTAGATTGTGTGATGTTCATATGAAGAGAAATTTATAAATCCTAGCTTGTATATATGATTTGTTTGTATCTATGTGATGTGGTATGTTAATTACGAATTAAGAGTTATTTTTCATGTTTATTTATTTTTAACAATTTCAACCCCCCAATTTAGTGTTAAATGATTGTTCTTATCATCATCAATAAATTTAGATATAGCTGAATAATTACCTCTCGCTAAGAATCCACTTGGTGCTTCACTCTCAGGTAATTCCACTTCATAAACTGGTTTTGTCTTTGTATTTGGTGCGTATGAACCTAAATGATCATCAATCTTATCCACAGCAATACCTGCCTTCTTAATATATTGAACATATCTTAATCCTGTAATGATTTCATGTTGTACTTTGAACGTAATTCTTAATTTATAGATAGATTTTTCCTTAATTTTATAACGTTTATTAGATAATTCAGTTAAAGTTTGTTCATTGGTTAAATCAAATGTTATTGGTTCCTCTGAATTAATTAATAATTGAATCTTCTTAATGACAACTTTCCTTGTATCATTAGGATATTCTAATGGTAAAACATCAGAACCTAAACCCAGAGATTCTTTCCATTTAGCTAATGAATCATCTTCTGCATCTAAATTTTTATATTCGTCAACAGTTTTCTTTGCTGTTACTTTGTAACCATACTTAGATTGATCATCTTCAAATTCATTAAATTCTGTTTCAGACATGATAATCACCTATATTAATGATATATAAATATGAAATTTGGTATGTTTTTTCTTGCTTTTCCAGGTATTGCCACTCCAATACGTGAAAAGTATCAACTGGGTACAGGAAAAGAAAAAAAATTAAATCAATTGAAAAATTGTATAAATATAAATATGAATGTATATATATACGATCAAATTACAATACAAAGAACCTTTGATTTTTCCATATTTTTCATCAGATCAGAAAAATTCATTTTTAGGTTCACAAAAATTGCGTTGATTCTTGAAACACGAAAACGCAAATTTCTTTTCGTTTCACAAAACTGCAAATTGCAAAATATCACGTGCCCAAGAATTGAATTTCTTGGTGGAGTACTGAGATTTTGTTTCAAAATGGCGTTTGTTTCAGTCAGGTTTGAACACTTTCTTACTACGTCAGACTGATATCTGATATGTGTGTGCAGCCATTTGTAGTATGTAGAATGAATCTGGTCGTACCTCAGTAACAGTTAAATATATGTACATCTTGATCTTGAATGTTCAATCTTAAGTTAACGTATATGTCGTAGTAAAGGATACGCGCTAGTTGGATCAAGATGATTTTCGTTATATTGTTTTAGATTTATGTTATTGTTTTAAATTTATGTTGTTTTTTTATATTGATTAATATTTATATATTATTGATATATATGTTGTTATTGTGGCTGTTATTTTTATTAATATTAATATTATTATTATTATTATAGTTATGGTGTTGTCAATGGGATAATTTCTATATCTTATCGTTTAACAGAAATATTGGTAATGATTGTTATGTTTTTATTGATTTTTATGATGTGAGAATAAAAAGTAAAATGAAATTAGAAAAGGTTTTTTGGTTTAAAAAAAAAATTAATAATTTATCAATTCATTATGGTTTTTAAAATTTAATAAAAAAAGAATACAAAAGAAGAAATAAGTCATTTACTATCATTATTATTAATATTGTTATTATTGTCAGTGGTAGTATTACCTATTGTACGTTATTAAAAAATATTATTTAAATATTTTTATTGAAAAAAGTGAATAATTTTTTTTTTCTGGAAATAAATTAGTTTGCAAGCAAAACAGTTTAATTTTCTCTGTCTTAAACTATAAGAAATAATCTGGAGTCTTTCTGCTCACAGTTGGTTCATCAGGTCTTACTGATGGATCGTATTGTAAAAATTGTCTATTATTATTTTCATCAACTTCCATAATTGCAGCTTGGTTACCACATCTATAACAATAATTTGGAGCACTAAAAATAGTAACTACATTTTGTTGATGTGACCATGCATACCCTTCCATTACTAATTGATGCGCTCTTGCCACTAAAGATAAATCATTTGTATGATTAAATTGCTCACTAATATCTTGACCAAATGTGAAACCAGCACCTCTTGGTGAAATACCCCAACCGCCACGATCATCTGGATCAGACCATAATAAATCACACATTGGACCTTCATGTGGTACCTCTTGTATTCTATTCAATTCTCTTACTTGATCAATGGTTTCAATCATTGGTGATAACCCACCATGTAGACAAAAAATTTTACTATCTACCAAAGCTGTAATAGGGAAATAATCAAATAGATCAGTGAACATTTTCCAAACGTTTGCACTACCATATTTTCTTAAACATTCATCATAGAATCCATAAACTTGAGTAATTTGCCTTGATTCATGATTACCTCTCAGTATAGTAATTCTATGTGGATATCTTACTTTCATGGAGACTAAAAATGAAACAGTTTCAACTGAATAATAACCTCTATCCACATAATCACCCATAAATAAATAATTTGTATCTGGACAAGGACCCCCGATTTTAAACAATTCCATTAAATCATGAAATTGACCATGAACATCACCACAAATGGTAACTGGAACATTAACTGGTTGAACATTACTTTCAAATTGTAAGACATCTACAGCCATTTTACATAGTTTACTCACATCATCTTCTGATAATATTTCACATTTACTTAATCGTTCGATCCACTGATCTAATTGATTTATACTATTTGAAGTTAGTTCAACGGGTTTACTAGCTTTATTATCAGCAATACCAGATGAACCAGGTTTAAAATCAATATCTTGATAAGTGCCTTCGTCATCTGTTATGATATCATCTTTGTCAGAATCTATTGAATTACTATTGTTGTTATTATTTTCAGTATTCGTGTCCTCATTTATAGTTGGTGTTAATTGATCAGCTAATTCATCTTGCATTTGGACGTCAATATCCATATCCATATCCATAATGTTAACTGATTATTTACTTACTTTCAATACGATTTTATCAGCTTTTGTTTTGATAAATCTCTTCTAATGTTTCTTTTTTCAATATCCAAAATCTGTCAAGGGAATCAGTACTTACTTTAATCCTATACCCTTTGTTTATCGCTGTTTGAAACAATTATCTCTTAAATTAAAATGCAAATCAATGGTTCAAGTTATGTAAAGGAATGGGTTGATTTTACCTGAAATGAATATACCAAAAATATAACAACTTCTAAATTCCAGTGTTAATTAAAAAAGAATCAGACAATGCTAAAATGCTTGTCAATGTTAATCAAACAAAATCTTTTTTGATGATTACGGAGTAATATATGATCAAAAGAAATTGCTATTTGCAAAAACCGTTAAATTTGGTATCTTAGTTTTCAAATATTGCAACCTTTTTATAGTTGCTTCAGTCAGTTCACTCAAAAAGTTTCGGAAAAAAAAAGTTTATGATAAAATTAACCAAATAAATATTAAAGGTGCTCCCGAAAACCTTTCAATACTGATGAATTATCAATTAATAAAATCAAATATTGAACTAAGTTTATTTTCCCTTTGAAAGGAGCTTTTCAAAAAATTTTACTGCACGGTAAGAATAACAATGGCGTCATTACCCGGACACTCTGTGCGGGTAACAAATGTGTAAAAATAATTATTTTTTTACCTTCCCTTTTTCGGCACTTCCTTCCGTTTTTGGACAGGAAAGTTCCGGATTAGGATGCCATCGCTGCCCTTGAAAAAACAATGGAAACTTGCCACTTGGAAAAGCTTCATTACCTGATCCGTCCATTGGAAGCTTTTTGACTGAAAGGGGAAACTCCTTGGCACAACGAAGAATGGAGCTTCCATTATGGAAGACAAGTTATGCATTATTGTTTATTTTTCTGGAATTTTGTCATGATTTCATCTGGGCGGTTATTTCCCAATAGGTAATCGTGGTTTATTGAAAAAGTTCAATGTTTAATATCATCAAAGTTTATACAAGTTTATTTTTCAACAGTGGTTTAACTATTCAATCTTGCTAGTGTCAAATCAACTTTCTCCGGAAAAGTATGCAAAATGTCTTAAACTCTCTTAGCGTTTTCTTTCCTACTCTATTGGCTTAAATCCCATATTTTTCAATTCCATGTTTTCTGTTATACAATTATTTTCCTTAAACTAATCTTGTATCTCTGAGCAATCAAGACAAGTACAAGTATGCCTATTTGTAGTTACTCATTCACTAAACTTCCATTTTGTGTCTGTTTATCACGTGACCTGGCGGAATTTTCAGCACGTGAAGAAAAGTCCGCCGGGTTACAAGATTTTTCAAGGTTGGTTAAAACTTAAAAAAAAAATTGTATTTTACATATATACAAATAAATTTGATTACATTTAGTCAAATTTTTTGAATAGAGCATCTAATCATTGGCTTTTCTTGTTGTACCAATTGAAATATTTTTCTGCGTTTATAAAAGTTTTGAGTACCAATTAGATAACAATTTTTTGAAATATATCTTGATTTAAATATAAAGAGAAAAGCTTTAATCAAAATGGCAGGCGCAATTGACTTAGCAAAGAAAGAATTACAGAAACTTTCGTTAGAAGAACATGATCCATCAGAATATGGTTCAATTTATTCTGTTTCTGGTCCTGTTGTCGTTGCTGAAAACATGATTGGTTGTGCTATGTATGAATTAGTTAAGGTGGGTCATAAAAATTTGGTGGGTGAAGTTATTAGAATTGATGGAGATAAAGCCACTATTCAAGTTTACGAAGAAACAGCTGGTGTTAGTGTAGGTGACCCAGTTTTAAGAACTGGTAAACCATTATCTGTAGAATTAGGTCCAGGTTTAATGGAAACTATTTATGATGGTATTCAAAGACCATTAAAGGATATCAAAGATGAATCAAACTCAATTTATATTCCAAGAGGTATTAATATTCCAGCTTTGAGTAGAACTAAAAAATGGCACTTTAAACCAGGTAAGTATGCTGTGGGGGACCATATCGCTGGTGGTGACATTTTCGGAAGTGTTTTCGAGAATTCTCTTTTAAGTGATCATAAAATTTTATTACCACCAAGAGCTAGAGGTACAATTACTTGGATTGCTTCAGAAGGTGATTATACAGTGGAAGAAAAAGTTCTTGAAGTTGAATTTGACGGTGAAAAGAAAGGGTACCCAATGTATCATACTTGGCCTGTTCGTGTACCTAGACCAGTGGCTGAAAAATTATCAGCTGATCATCCTCTTTTAACAGGTCAAAGAGTCTTAGATGCTCTTTTCCCTTGTGTACAAGGTGGTACTACATGTATTCCTGGTGCATTTGGTTGTGGTAAAACTGTTATCTCTCAATCTTTATCTAAATATTCTAACTCCGATATTATTATTTACACAGCCTGTGGTGAAAGAGGTAACGAAATGGCTGAAGTGTTAATGGAATTCCCAGAATTATTTACTGAAGTTGAAGGTAGGAAAGAACCAATTATGAAAAGAACAACATTAGTTGCTAATACTTCCAATATGCCTGTGGCCGCTAGAGAGGCTTCTATTTATACTGGTATCACTTTAGCTGAATATTTCAGAGATCAAGGTAAAGATGTTTCTATGATTGCTGATTCATCTTCTAGATGGGCTGAAGCATTAAGAGAAATTTCAGGTCGTTTAGGTGAAATGCCAGCTGATCAAGGTTTCCCAGCTTATTTAGGTGCTAAATTAGCATCATTTTATGAAAGAGCTGGTAAAGCTGTCGCATTAGGTTCCCCAGATCGTATTGGTTCCGTATCTATTGTTGCTGCTGTTTCTCCAGCTGGTGGTGATTTTTCTGATCCCGTTACAACAGCCACTTTGGGTATCACTCAAGTTTTCTGGGGTTTAGATAAAAAACTAGCTCAAAGAAAGCATTTCCCATCTATTAATACCTCTGTTTCATACTCCAAGTATACTGGTATTTTAAATAAATTTTACGATGCTAATTATCCAGAATTTGCAACGTTGAGAGATCGTATTAAAGAAATTTTATCGAACGCTGAAGAATTAGAACAAGTTGTTCAACTGGTTGGTAAATCCGCTCTTTCAGATGGTGACAAGATTACATTGGATGTTGCCACTTTAATTAAAGAAGATTTCTTACAACAAAATGGTTACTCTTCTTATGATGCATTCTGTCCAATCTGGAAGACTGCTGACATGATGAAGGCATTTATCTTATACCATGATGAAGCTAAAAAAGCTGTCTCTAATGGTGCTGTCTGGTCTAAGCTATCAGAAGCAACTGGTGATGTGAAACATGCTGTTTCATCTTCAAAGTTTTTCGAACCAGTTAGAGGTCAAGAAGAAGTCCATGGTGAATTCGAAAAGTTGTTTAGCAACATTCAAGAAAGATTTGCTGAATCAACTGACTAGGCACCAGACCTATAGGCGGTCATTCTTTTCTCAATAATAAGAATTAGAAAATACAAGAATAGATAATATAATCGTATATACTTAATAAAACCAATTACCAAAGATATGAAAAAGCATTGCACAAGAACATTAGCTTTGGAGAAGTTAGCTTTCAAATGAAGGTTTCATCAACTGACTACAGGAACTACACACTGCTTCAATTATATAGCTTTAGATGTATCAGGTAGACGCACTCCGGCGTTTCCACATCCATTGAATTCACTTCTAGCGAACTTTCCAAAAGAAAATATATTGTTAAGAAGAATTTATTTAAATGTATAGTTTACATTACTATATAAAGCTAAAAGACGAACTTTAAATAAGCTACTTAGATCTAGCTCTAACCTTCCGTCTCTTTCTCTTAAGTCTTCTAACTCTCTTCTTCTTCCATTTAGCTCTCATGCTGAAATTACTATTGAAGTTTCAAATACTACAAAATTAATGAATAACTATGTTTGATGCCTTTGACAACAGAAAGTATGGAAGCTTATAAAGTTTAAAAGGACTTTATATAGAAAATGGGCTCAGGGGTAAAGGGTACCATATCCGCCATGTACCCTGTGACCAAAAACGGCTTCAACAATGCGAAGCATTAGGGCTTACCGTTTTTTATATTTAGGGTTACTTCCCACATAAACAATTTCTGTTTACACAAATCAAAATAAAAAGTGCCAACTCTAAACAATTGAAAACCTTAAAAGAGCAAAGGAGTAAATATTGCTATTAAGCTACTCTAAATTACTAGTTAGAAACTTTGCATACCAATAAAAATGAGTATGGACTCTAATAAGAAAAACGATGTAGTTAAAAGTTCAAACTCCAATGGGTCAGTGACCAAATTGCAAGAACTGGATAATATTATACATAGTCGGGGAGATAGTCCTTCGCCGTTGACTGCATTGCCTGATACAAATATTAGTATGAAAAAAGGAAATGCAATTGATTCTAGTAGGCAAAACAACGTAGACAAAAATAACATAAACGACGAGATTAACATGAAAGGCAAAGATACTATAGAACAAGAAAAGGATCTTCCCAGAGTCGAAGATGATAAGAGAGATAAGGATGTACCATACAAACATACAGATAAATATATTCCGCAACCAAACAAGACGGATACTGTACGAATAAGATTGAATCCATCAGCAATTTATCCAACAACGGTACCGCCATTCGTTTTAGATGAAATTTATAATAATAGATTGAATGATGATGTTGAAACGATAGACATTTTATATGAGGTTAATAATAAATCGGACAATTTTTCCAACAATTACCACAACTGGATAAATTTGGTACATAACGTCGGTTCCAATATTGAGTATTTAGAGAATCAAAAATCAAAAATTATAATTGTGCACAAGAACTCCATTAAACAGGATAAGACGACGACGAAGGATCCCATTCATTTCAGATCAACATTCCATGAAAATGCGACATTGGATTCTAACTCAGTGAAGAGCTTTTTTCCAGAAATAGTAGCAAAACCGAAGAGCACAAAAGATATTAGTATACCATCAAATCATGGAAATGAATTAGAAAATTATAGCACAAATGAGGAGAGCCATAAGATAATTTTGGGTGATTTATCATCTCCTTGGAAGGGAGATGAGAGGTTGAATGAAATTTTTGAATTTAATAATGCTAATTATGAATTTAATAAAAACAGAGAAATGGAAAAGCAATGGAACGAATATCTACCCCGTCTATTGCAGCGGGTATATCACTCTAAGTTAAAGCATGGTGGTGATCCTACATTAGTAGATGATCTTGAGAAACAGCAGCAAGATCTTGACATCAATCAAAACCAAAAAAATAAAACCAAAGCACCTCCGGGATCATTTGAAGCTGAAACTGAAAGATGGAAGAAATATTATAATAAGAAAGTTCAAGGTTTAGCACCAAAATTCAATGATTTGATTGATAATAGCCGGTTTTTACCACTTGCATTAAGAATAATCATTTTCATTATGGCTTTAATTTCATTAGGTTTGTCAGTAAGAATCTTACAAAATTCAAGAGCTCAAATTCTTGTTGACAGAATCACGGTGCCAATTCAATCTAGTATCATTATGTCAATTGTAGTTAACACATTAGCTATTATTTATACTAGTTATATTGCATTGAATGAATATCATGGTAAACCTATTGGGTTGAGAGATACGAAAAGTAAAATGATTATCATTTCAATGGACTCGCTTTTTATAATATTCACGAGTGCTACACTAGCATTAGCATTTGACAGTAGATTTGATGATTTTTGGGTTTGCAATAGAAGTAGCAAAGCTGAACAACTCGGATTTGATTTTCCCTATATTTCGTATATATGTCGAAAACAGGATGCTCTGGTCGCATTCTTGTTTGTCATGGTTTTCTTTTGGGTTTGTGCATCATTTATACTGATTTTGAAAATTGTAAGAAGATCTGCTAAAGTGTAACCGACATATTTATCCACATGCATTGTATCTGCACTTTTTTATAGAAGAGGGCACACTTAACAAGTTATATATACCTAATATATACACGAAATTGTATACGTTCTCGCATTACTGACCAGAATTGGAGGTGATATCATCAGAGATGCTGGGTTACCCGTCCAAGGATTTTAAAATCCTAGAAAAAAATAATTGTTTAATTTCGGTTTATTTTATTGAAGAGGTAACCAATACTCTTTTAATTAAATAAACACAGATTAACTATCAATCTTTCCAAGCCTCTTATCTTTGATTGATTGAGTTGCCCGATTTTGTTTGGAGTAAATTATTAGAGTTTTAAGTTTAATGAGCGACGTTCTACCAAGATCAGATGACTTGGATGCCACTTGGAATTTTATTCAACCTGGTATCAATAAGATACTAGGTAATGAATTCTCTTCCAACTTATCAGGGAAACGAGTCGATAAAGTACTTTCACCAACAATGTATATGGAAGTCTATACAGCAATTTATAACTATTGTGTAAATAGATCCCGTTCATCTGGTCATTTTTCTACTGATAAACCAACTAACAATAGTACAACAAATATAACCTCAAATGTTACTACAGTAGCTACTCAAAATTCTATCTTAGTTGGAAGTGAAATTTATGAAAGATTACAAAAATATTTGAAAGAGTATATTACCAATTTTCAAAAGAACCAAGATGAGACTTTTTTACAGTTTTACGTTAGACATTGGAAACGTTACACAATCGGTGCTATCTTCTTGAATCATACCTTTGATTATATGAATAGATATTGGGTTCAAAAAGAGAGAAGTGATGGTAAAAGACATATATTTGATGTTAATACTTTATGTTTGATGACATGGAAGGAAGTGATGTTTGATCCAAATACAGAAACTTTAATAAACGAAGTTTTAAACGAAATAAACAGAGAAAGAGACGGTAATGCTATAAATAGAGGTGACTTAACCACTGTGATCAAATCATTTGTTGCACTTGGTATTGATCCACAAGATTTAAAGAAACTGAATTTGAATGTTTACATTCAAGTTTTCGAAAAGGAGTTCTTGAAAAGGACAGAAGAATACTATAAGCAATATTCTGAAAAGTTTTTAGCTACCCATTCTGTTACTGAGTATATTTTTGAAACTCATTCAATCATTCAAAAGGAAGAGAATGGTATGAACTTCTATTGGGATGATCATACTAAAAAACCATTATCTGAAACATTGAATACAGTCTTAATCAAAAATCATGTCCAAAAACTGGAAAATGAGTTCATCGCTTTGTTAGATACTAGAGATAATGATCAAATATCAGCATTATATAATTTGATGCAAAGAGATTTTACACTTTTACCTAAATTATCATTAGTATATCAAGAATATGTTAAAAATACTGGTGAAAATGAAATTTCACAATTATTAAGTACACATAAGGCAGCCATCATGAAGAGCGATGGTGCTAATAACTCCAATAATAAAAAATTAGCATTGGCTGCGGCTCATTCTTTACCACCAAAGGATTATATTAAGAAGCTATTAGAAGTATATCATCTATTTCGTAATATTACCACTAAATGTTTCAGTAACGATACATTATTTACCAAAGCATTAGATAATGCATGTAAATCGTACATTAACATTAATGAATTTGCATTACCAGAAGGATCGCCCAGAAATGCTACTTCAAAAACATCAGAAATGCTTGCTAAATATAGTGATCAATTATTGAAAAAATCCACTAAGGCTGAAATTAGTAAAGATATGAGTATCGATGATATAATGGCAATTTTCAAGTTTTTAACTGATAAAGATGCATTTGAATCATACTACCGTAGATTATTTGCTAAGAGGTTGATTCATGGGACTTCCACCTCAGCAGAGAGTGAAGAATCTGTTATTCAGAGACTACAAAGTGAAAATAGCTTAGAGTATACAGGTAAGATTACTAAGATGTTTCAAGATGTTAGATTATCAAAATTATTGGAGGAAGACTTCAGTTTGGTTGTAAGAAGTAATGAAAGTTATAACAATGCAGAAAATACTATACCTGAATTACAACCTTTCATTCTTGCTGAAAACATGTGGCCTTTCACATATCAAGATATTGAATTTAATTTACCAAAAGAACTAAATGAGTCCTATCAAAAATTGGAAGAAATGTATATAAATAAACATAATGGTAGAGTACTAAAATGGTTATGGCCACTTTGTAGAGGAGAGCTTGTAGCAGATATTGGGAAAGCTGGTAGAGAACCATTTATATTTACTGTAACAATTTTCCAGATGTCGATATTACTATTATTCAATGACAAAAATGTGATAACATTAGAAGAGATTCAAGAAAAGACAAATTTATCATTACAAAATATTGCAGCATCAATGGTACCATTTATTAAATTTAAATTAGTGCAACAATTACCACCTGGCTTGGAAAACTTAATTAAATCAGATACACAATTTAAGATTGCTAGTCCGTATAAAGCTATCAAAACTAATATTAATTTTGCTGGTAGTGTTAAAAATGACATATTGAACGCATTAAGTAATTCCACTGATGCTAATATACAAAGAATATTAAATTCAGGTAATACTAACGGTAATAATGGTGGTGATGATTTCAATAACGGTGCTTCTAATAATGATAGCAATTTAACTGAAAATGAAAAATTAGAAAAGGAACTAATTACTGAAAGACAAATTTTCCTTGAAGCTTGTATTGTTAGAATAATGAAAGCTAAGAGAAAATCACCACATTCCATGTTGGTTAATGAATGTATAGCTCAGTCACATCAAAGATTTAACGCAAAAGTTTCTATGATTAAGAGAGCCA
Organism: Grigorovia transvaalensis; assembly: GCA_003708445.3. NCBI lineage: Eukaryota > Fungi > Ascomycota > Saccharomycetes > Saccharomycetales > Saccharomycetaceae > Grigorovia > Grigorovia transvaalensis. Next base: position 16,752 of record PPXN03000012.1, on the reverse strand, counting down.
TTGATAGTTTGATCGAAAAGGGATATTTACAAAGATGTGATGATGGGGAATCGTATGCATATTTAGCATAATTTTTCAAGACAAAAAGTAATGGATCGTAAAAAATAATTCTAGTAATATAGTCAACTATTTTCATCGTGAATTAAATACTGTTTTCAAGTTAGTATTATACCTAAAAGGTTAATATGCGGTACTAACCTAATGAGATACCACAAACTACCAATTTTGTCATATATTAAACAAATAAATAAATAAAAATATACAAATAAATCTAAAAAAACCAGAGGAAAATAAGCTCAAGATTACAACGTATATATTTGATGTGTTAAGACCTTAACGCCTTGAATTCAGGTGAAGAGGAAAAGACAGATATTTTGATCTCTGGAATTACTAATTTACTGTGTCCAAAGAATGAGAACTTTGCGGTACTCACTATAAAACTTGCCATTCATTATACAGACGTGAAGGAAGTGTCAACAAGGCAAACTCAAACTCTATGAAAGAAATGTTGGCCAATTGGAATTAATTGCCGCGTGTGAGTTTCGTACCTACGGAACCCTCATTATTGAGTCATCGGGCGAAGTTACTTCAGATCTGGAAAGTTTTTTTTCAACTGAAAAAATAAAGGTAATTTTCTTTCCCAGAATGCCAAAATTCTCCCTGAAAGTCAAACACTATCGACTCCCACGCAGAATATAACACCACTAATGGCCGAGAATAAAGAAGAAATTGATGAAAAAACTGCTACAGAAGTACTTGAAAAGCATAAAGTTAACCCCTATGGTCCCAATCCATCAGATTTCCTTTCCAATGTCAGTAATTTCCAAATTATTGAATCTACATTAAGAGAAGGTGAACAATTTGCCAATGCATTTTTCAGTACTGAGAAAAAAATTGAAATCGCTAAAGCATTAGATGATTTTGGTGTTGATTATATTGAATTAACCTCACCTGTAGCATCTGAACAATCTAGGAAAGATTGTGAAGCAATTTGTAAATTAGGTTTAAAGGCTAAAATCTTAACTCATATTAGATGTCATATGGATGATGCTAAAGTTGCTGTAGAGACTGGTGTAGACGGTGTGGATGTTGTTATTGGTACTTCTAAATTTTTAAGACAATACTCACATGGTAAAGATATGAACTATATCGCTAAGAGTGCCATTGAAGTTATTGAATTTGTTAAATCTAAAGGTATCGAGATTAGGTTTTCATCAGAGGATTCATTTAGAAGCGATTTAGTGGATTTATTGAATATATATAAGACAGTTTCCAAGATTGGTGTCAATAGAATTGGTATTGCTGATACTGTTGGTTGTGCCAATCCAAGACAAGTTTATGAATTAGTGAGAACATTAAAATCCGTAGTAAGTTGTGATATCGAATGTCATTTCCATAATGATACCGGTTGTGCTATTGCCAATGCATATACTGCATTAGAAGGTGGTGCTAAATTGATTGATACATGTGTATTAGGTATTGGTGAAAGAAATGGTATAACGCCACTAGGTGGATTAATGGCACGTATGATTGTAGCTGCTCCAGAATATGTTAAATCCAAATATAAATTACATAAGATAAGAGATTTAGAGAATCTTGTGGCAGAATCTGTTGAAGTTAATATCCCATTTAATAATCCAATTACTGGTTTTTGTGCCTTTACTCATAAAGCTGGTATTCATGCTAAGGCTATTTTAGCTAATCCATCCACATATGAAATTTTAGATCCACATGATTTTGGTATGAAAAGATATATTCATTTTGCTAATAGATTAACTGGTTGGAATGCAATTAAATCAAGAGTGGATCAGTTAAATTTAAATCTAACTGATCCACAAATTAAAGAAGTTACCATGAAAATTAAAAGAATGGGTGATATTAGACCATTAGGTATTGATGACGTTGATTCTATTATTAAACAGTTCCATTTTGATATTCATACATCAGAAAATGAATCAAAAGAGACGGTAGATGATGTAAAACTATTTGATCTGGCTGACGAGCCAGCATTAAAGAAATCGAAAAAATAATAACTTTGCTTATTTTTTTTCCAAACAACTGATAATATAGTCATTGTTTCCACATAATACTATTAATTCCCTGTGGTATATTTAAGGTACTATATAGATATGATGTATGAGTTATTTTGACTATTACTCTTTTTAGATTATAGTGGAACTTTCGAGTCATGTGCCAAAGAGCATCTGATCTCAAAAAGAAAAATGAAAAAAAAGGACTTAAATACAAACCGGTAGGAATCATATAGAAAATATAAATATATATAGTATTCTTGTAGTATACCCAAAATAAAAAGAAGCAAAGGAGATAATAATATTTAAGGGATAAGATATACTAATTAAACAATTTTTATTCAATATGAGTAATTCGGTAGTTATAAGGACCAAACCCACACAAATATTTAAGGGGTTGATTAAATTTGATACCTGTATCAAGAATAGACAATTATTAATTGGCACCGTGGGATATAATAAGAGAAATATAAGTACCACTAGTCAAAATTTCTACCTTTTCGATAATTCTAGTGGTGGTAGTGGTGGATTAAATAAGCTAAGTGAAAGAGAAAGAGCAAAAGAGAATATGTTTATTAGAAAATTGGAAAGAGAGCAATTATTACATATAAAGGAAGAGATACAGAAACATAAAGCAGAATTAGCCAAATTAGAAGATAAGATAAATGAATTATCTAATAGACGAAATGATGATAATGATGATGCTGTTGAAAAAAATTAGTGAGTTAAAATTATTTATTGATGAGGATTTTTTTTTGTAAATATAACAAAGTATGTTTAGTAAGTTTCAAATTTGTATGAAAGAGAAGGTACTGTGTACCAGATGTTGGTAACCAGAGTGTAAAAAATATATATATATAAAAATATATAAAAATACATTATAGGATTGAAGAAGATAATAAGGTTGCCTTCCGAACGATTCTTTTTTTTATTTTTTGTTAATCGTTCGTTGCATCTTCAATTCATAAGAATGAAAAAGAAAAATTCTGTTCTGCAAAATAAGAGGGAAAGAAATGTTGAACTTCGCAGCACAAAAAGAAAATGGCGGGGATGCAGAAAAGATGAACGACAAAGGATTTAAACGGTCTGAAGGATTTACATAACGTTTGAAAAAAGGCAACCATCCACGGAAGAAAACTACAAAAAGGAAAAACAAACACGGAATTTGTATTGAAAAAAAATAAAATTAAGGAAAATATAAACAATTCATAAGCAACTACTTATTTTTGAGAACTAGACCAACACAACAAGATAGATACATTTCCCTTAACAGACTAAGTCTTAAGTCATAATAATGGAGTCCAATATCTCGCTTATAACACCTAGAGAGTTAAAATGGGTTAATAACAAGCCCAGTACAAACTCCAATGTTACAAATAATAATGTTACTAATAATCAAAGAAGAGAAAACTACTATAATAATCAAGGGAAAAGTACACATACTACCATTAACCAGGACTACGATAAAGGTAATTATATGCTAACGGAAGGAAGTTCACATATAGATACACATTTAGAAGATAATATTATAAATACTATCACTACAATACAAGATAGAGTTGATATCAATATAGATAGAACAACTATTCTAAATACATTACATGATTGTCTTGTATTTGTTCAAAATAATAAGATACGGCAAAATGTACAAATACATAAAAAGGTGGACGACAGAATAAATAGTTACAATCATCTTGCAAAAGACACTAAGAAAGATAAACAAAATAACAATATCCATAATAATAATATAATTAAAACTTACAGACACAAACCATTCATCACAACAGTAAAGACAGACATTGAATCCAGTATGAATACCAAGAACGATACACAGTTAACACTTGTTGAAAATAATAAACCACATCCCAGAATGAGACGAAAAAGTGATAACCCTAACACAAACGAATTTGTAAGGGTCTTTCAATTACAAAAAAAGAAATAACATTTTTATTTTTTCATTTTCTTTTGTTTTTGTGTTCTTCCATTCTAATTTTATTTTTGTTTTTGGTATTTGGAGAGTCTTCTATTTTCTCATGTTGCATTTTTGATTTTATTGTATTCTTCCAACCATTCTGATTGGTTCTCATCATACTCGGTCATGTGCCACGGGAAAAAGAAATGCAGGACAAAGGGATTGCTTTTGAAGAACGACCCGTGATTTGCAAGAGCCCAGATTATTTCCGCTTTTTCACTTCTCGAACCGCTGAAAAAAACAAATTTCCCGAAACGGAAAATTAATTAATTTCCAAAGGAAATTTGTACGCGGCCAATTATTAAACCAAGAAAAATTACATACATTCCTTTTCTGGGTGAAAAAAAACACAATATATCGAAACTTGTTTTGATTTGAATCAGCCTTTTTTTTTTTTTTTTGGCGTAGAAATTTTTCTCTTTTTCACTAGATTTGGTATATGTTAGAGTGTCCACAATAATAATAATAATGTTGGGTTATTGATTCAAACTTGTTTTATGTTATTTTATTTTTTTTGCTTGTGTTTTATAAAGATAACAATTTCAAATTTTCTTTCGAGAATTTCCTATTTGTCCAAACTATACTAGTGTCAAGTAATTTCCAAGTAGTTACCTATTATTATCCACAACATGTTGAATTTCTATGACATCTTCTTACAAATTAATAAATCAAAAGTTTCAATAGACATTGTTAATTTCTTAACATATTCCACTAGGAATATAATACCATCAGATAACATTATAGATAATGTTTCTGACTATAACAATAATCAAGTTATCCCAAACTTGAAAAAATTTATTATAGCAATTGTGAATCAATCAAATGTACAAACACCAACTTTACTTTCCACTGCTGTATATTTATTCAGAGTGAAAAAAATTTTACTGGCAAATATCAATGATAATTCATCAAATGAAACTAGAATTACAGGTATATCAACAACTTTGCACAGAATTTTCATCGGTTGTTTGATTATTGCTGGTAAAAATTTAAATGATTCATCACCTTTAAACAAACATTGGGCTAATTACACCAAAGGTTTATTAAGTTTAAATGAAATCAATAAAATCGAAATGGAAGTTTTAAGTTTACTAAATTGGAAATTACATTTCAATATTCAAGAATTAATATATGTCTTGAGACCATTATTATTATTTTATAATGAAAAAAATTATTTGAATTGGCAAAGGAAAAATTTATTAGTATCAACTGAAAATTTCTCCTTTTTAGGTATTAGTAGTACTGCTGCTAATAACACTGATAACTTTACCAACAACAAGAAAATGATAAGCGACAAAAAGGACATATGCGCTAACTCATTTTTATCTCCACAAACCAAATCACATATTAGATCAGATTCAAGTAATTCCATACCATCATTAGTTTCATCAAATAGTATCTCTACTTTTGGTGATTCACCTTTGAAAAATTCTATATCGATTTCATCTCCAGTTATTAATAATAATAGTAATAATAATAATGACAACTCAACCATAACAATAAACAATGCATATAAAACTCGATTAACTATGGAATATAATGGTAAGACATCAAACAAATTACTGATCAACCAAGAACATTCTCCCTTAGGCAGTGCTTTTGATGGTTATAACAATGCTAATATATCTAATGAAATAGATAATTTACAACCCGTAAAGAAGAAAAAACAATCCTTATTCAATATATTTAATAAAAAGAAAGTTTTGCATTAACTATAGGACAATCAATCATTTAAAAATTTAATCTTTTTTAGTTTTTATTATTCATGCATTTATATTTCGCCTATTTACTTCCACACCTTTTTTTTTGCCTTACATTTTCATCTTAGTTATTCTTTATTCAGTTTTAATTTATTCATTCGAAGACATTTTATTGTAGTATATATATATGCTTATATATGTATATATATATGTATATATATATTACTATTATATTTTCCACATGATAGCTAAGTAAGCGATACTATACTTTTCGGTTTTCAATATATATGTGTATAGAAAAAAGCCAAAAAGAAATGATTAAGTTAATTTGAATGTAACAATTAAACAGATTCATTTAATTTTGCCTTCAATTCTTCGTAGTATTTACCCAATTTATCAAAATTAGTTTCTTCAGCTGGCCAACCAACAATGAGACCAGTTTCCTTATCACGTTTGGGAATTAAATGGAAATGAACATGTGCTACTTCTTGATGGGCAATTCTACCATTATTTTGTAAAAAATTATAACCAGCAGCACCATCTTTATCATCAATATCAAGATATAACAAGTTCACTAATTTTTTGGTAATTGGTAATATATCAGTTAGATATTCATCAGGTATATTATGTAATTTAGCACCATGATATTTGGGAATAACTAAAACATGACCTTTAGAAGTTGGTTGAATATCCAAAAATGAAAAGACATGCTTAGTCTCAAAGAGTTTAAATGAAGGAATTTCACCTAATTATAATAATACTTCAATCATTTATCGTATACATGAATTTGTCGATAAATGGGAAAAATTGAGTTGGAGGTTAGTAAAAGTGGAAGGAGAGACAATTACTTGTTGTAATGTTCAACTGGTTTAATTTAACACATACCTTTGATGATCTTACAGAAGATACATTGTGCGTCGTGAGTTAAGGACATGTTGATGGTTTCGAGTTTAGAGATAATTTAATTAAGGTGGCCTTTGAATTAATAGTTAATTTTCATAGATCTCAGATTTATATATATTTTTTTTCATTTTATCACTTTCAGGTTTTCGAGAAGAAAATTGAATCAGACTATGCTGTTGGAGCAATTCAGTTTATGAAATGAGGACTTTCCAAACCCTCCACAGATATCACTTTACTATACATTGAAAAGTGAAGAATTCCTTGAGTGATATTTTCAGTTGGTGTAATGCAACACATATTTGACCTTAAAGGGTAATTATCCTGTTCTCTACAATTGTAAATTACGGTAATTCAAATATAAGCTACTGAACAATAATGAATTTTTCAATATTCTGCAGATGCTTTGATGCTTGTCTGGTTTTCCTGTAGAGTATTATTGTAATACTATCATCCAATGCATTGAAAAAGTAATATGTTTAGATGAGTAGAAATCAGTTAACGGTTACTCTAAATCTTCAACTATAACTATATAAATGGGAGTATGTATCAGCTTATCTATCTATTTGCAATGAACTCCCAGAAGAAATGCAATAGTTCCCATACTTGCAGAATTATCTATATTTTTATTTGCATATATATATATATATGTACTGTACCATCAGTGGAGAATTTAAGTAAACAAGTGAACAGTCTTAAGTTTTGTTCAACAAGTGTCAGTATTATTCGCGGTATGGTGGTGGTGGTGGTGGGATATCTTGGGTTATTGATGGCATCTTAACAGCATGCGATTTTTGATTTTGTAGAGCCTGTTCAATAGATAGGTTTGAAGAACCCTCGGGTTCACTAGAATTATGTGTATTTTCTATACTATTATTACTATTTAATGGTACTCTCATTTCATCAATTGAATTATAAACTCTTGTTTGTTGGGAACCGTCACGTTCCATGTCAGACCATCTCTGCTCATAAATTTGAACACTGCCCCTTATGGGACTTGTCATTGTGATGTAGTAAAACGCATGTATCAAACCTGGGAAAAACCCTAGAAGTGTTAAACAAACATTTAGTAAGAGATCGACTGAAGCAAAACCTGATCTTAGTAAAACTGCCACCGGAGGAAAAATTAGGGCAATGATATACAGTAGAAAATCAGAAACTGAGCAAAGACAACAACAACACATTGTTTTATATATTAGGTAGACAAATTCTACTAGTTGAATAAGGCTTGTTAGTGGAAATTCCTTTGAAATAAGTTAAACAAGGAGGCTTTTTTTTGTAAACAATGGCTTTGAAATCAAAATTTGATTTTCTTTCAAATAATTTCTTTCAATATTTCACTTTCAATGGATTTTCAAAACAAAATATTAAGAAATGAAATAAATATACTTGACTATAGCATATACCAAACTTTCTTCTCCACTAACCTTAAACTTCTTAGTACCCATAACATAGGCTTGTTGTGTAGCTTATTATTCAATGTATTTCTTGTATTTGTTTTTATTAATGCTTGAAGCTGAATTTACTTATAGATCTTATGGTTATTTTGCTTGAAGCCAACTACATTGTTCCAAAGTGGTTCTAAAATTGTTGAGCTATTAGTATAAATAATATATAAAGGTTATTACCAGGCTATCACTCTATTGTTATGATCTAATCAAAGACCCCGAGTTTGTTATCCCTAAAAATACCGGGATGGTTGCGATAATAGCCGAGATTGGGGTATTTGGGGTAAATATATTAAAATGTAACTAAACCGATGGCTGTGCAATATACTGTATTTGAATTTATATTCCTCTTCTAGAAGAACAACTAATATATGATATATCTCTATATACATATATCTAAGATAATGCAATAAACTTACTATTTTCTAATCCACTATAACTCCAACTATTATCAGCATGGACTTATGAAATAATTTGTACCCTGAGACGTTATTACGTTTACAGAAATATATTCTTAATACAAGACACCAGTAGATTTAGAGTTTTTCTTTTCTATTATATCATTTTTTTGACGCAACAATCAATATACACAAACTTTCATAACATAAAATTTGAGAAATGTAATTCTGCCTTTGAAAACGTTACTCTTGGCCAGCATCTACAAAGACTAAATGAAATTTTAAATATGACAAAATATCATTTCATTGTCTATTGGTGGTCTACCTGATAATTTTTGCAGAAAAGGATCTGAAAGAATTATTCAAAGAATATAAAATTTTTTACGAACAGTGAAATTATGTGTTGATTTTGGAACGAAGAAATCATTACGGGTATGGCTATTTAAATTTCAATTCCAAAGTTGACGCTAATGACGCGACTGAAAAATTCAACTATAATAAATTTAAAGGAGATGAATTGAAGTTGATGCCATCTTTAAGAAATAAAAATGTAGCATATTTTACTCAGAGTTTTACAAAGCACTCTCAACATGTTACAGGTACAATGTTGAAGTAGTGCCATTCCAGTACATAATATCTGCTGGAAAATAACTTCTCTTTCTTTATTATTAATAAATGTTTGCATGTATATAAAAGAGCAGATTTTGCTTAAGTACGGTCACTAAATCATTTATACAAGTAAACTCAATTCAGAACGGCTAAGAATCAGTAGTGTATTTATGCAATATAGGTTCTTGCTTCCATCTATAAAATTTCTACTGGTAAGGCATTAATATCAGCAAATTTTTCATCAAAAGTATAATGTCAGTTATCAATATTTAAATGTCTAATTGAATTTTTCTTATTCAAGTTAGTAGTTGTGTTTTAGATTATTGTTATGAGATTTTGATGAAAAAATGGAAAATGAAGCATTTGAACCATGGCCATATAACTTATTAATTAATTTCTTGGAAGAAGTGGCAATTAAAAATTTTATATTTCCTTTTAATTTTGAAAGTCTTTGAACTATTCGTGATTATAGATTCCATTATCATTTATACTAGTAATTTTATTTAATTTATTCGATGAGTTTCTCAAATTTAATGATGAAATGCTAGTGAAACTACCTGTACTGGATAATTTACTATTATGTTCTTTCTTGCATTTATGCTTTTCCCTATTTTCTTTGCCATAGGATATTCTTAGGAATATATGTCAAAACACAATCAATGAACACTATAGAACCGTCAAGAACTAGTAGAGTAATGTCATCCCACCTCAAAATCAATGGGTAAGTGTTGAAATATGTGGTCAGAATTGCCACATATTCAATATTTGTATAATCATACTTTTGGCAACCAGCCAAATGTGAATTGAAGAAAATCTTGATAAAAGTTTTTCAAACCGAACAATTTTGTAAACTATTTTTCATACAACTCTTGATAAAGTAATCCGTTCTTCAACAACAACCATGTCAAGTATGCACCGCCAACGTCACAGCTTTTTTCAGTAAGGAATTCTTACGAAAGTTTTGTATTTAATATAGACCCAAATTTGACAAATCTGTACTCATTGGGTTTAATGAATATAGGCATTAAATTCACGTGATCAGAATAAACGAAATTGTAACGTAAATAAATGAAAATCAAATGACTTAATCGAATAATGTACATAAGAAAAAACGAACATCAACTTTATACATATTCCTAAATACCAATTTAATACTATATCAATTATTTATTAACACTTAAATATAGACCACCATCTTGTAGTACATATTAAATAATTTACTGTTATGGATAAGTCATTAGATTTAACCACAATTTGTTTTAGCGATATTCATAGTACTGTTTACACTCAAAAAGTTAATATACGAACTAAATAGTGAAATCAAGACTTATTTTTTGTAAAAAATCACATTGGTCCCTTGGCCCAGTTGGTTAAGGCATCGTGCTAATAACGCGGGGATCAGCAGTTCGATCCTGCTAGGGACCATATTTTTTAATCCCATTGCAAAAGTACCGGTCTCATGATATGGATTAGTACAAACAATAGTAATCTACCATAGCTAGTGTCTGTGGGATACTGAAACGATAGTATGTGACGGAGTTATATAAATCAGATGAATGCTAGGAGAACTATATATTCTAATTAAGACTATATAGATTCGTTACAACCTTTCTTCTTTCTTTCTTCTAAACTATAAGTTTCTATCAGTATTTTTCTGTCGTTTTTATTCTGAATTCGAAGGTGCGGGTAACGCTGGCGCTTGCTTAGATTCTGGTATGCGACAGTGTCATGGTTAGTCATTTTCGTGTCCATTGACATATTTCATTTCTTGTCTTATTTAAAAGACACACCAGTGGTTGGGGGCTACTTAAAATGATCACAGCTAGACAATATGACCACCAGTTGCGAATGGAAAGTAAAAATTTTGAGAATTCTTCAAACAACACTTACAAACCATTTTTGAGCTATCAAGAATAGCCTCATCCACTCCAAATGACCTTTGTTAGTTTTATTTAGTTGCTGTAGGATCGAATAACAAAATACCAGTAATCGAGAAGTTAGCTTATCAGCCGTGTGTTACTAGCCACGTGATAATAGTTACCTAATTTGGAAATAAAATACAGACTGTGTCACATTTTGCCAGACAAATTTGTTCAAAATGCCATTTGTCCTACCTTAATTTGAAAAATTCACCAAAATTTCCTCTTTAGGACTACCAAAAAGCCATTTCGTCATCGTCGAAAACGTGCTTTTTCAGCTTTTTACAAGCCGTACGGCTGAAAAACATTAAATTGCTGTGGGAGAAAAAACCAAATATTTGCCCGAACCGAGTTCTCTTAGCTACCAGATTGAGTGAAAAGAATATTTGCCAATTGAGGTACCAAAATCTTGTGTGAGTCTTTGATTTCTACACATTTTACCGTGGATATTATTCTGAATTCAGGCAATATAATACGATCATTTCAATGTTTGAAATGCAAACGCGAGAACCACAATTAAAAAATGATTCAAATCACACTTAATAGTGATCGTAATATTGTTGTTCTATGAAATTTTTGAGAACATTCGAAATGTATGAGTAAGTTCGTTATTTCTCTATATCCTATGAAAGTTGGAAGACTGTGAGACAGCTAATCTTGGTAAAAAGAATCATTAATAAACAAAATTTGTTCATGAAGTTTCGAAAAGACAATATCTCTATTTATAACCTTTGTTTCTAAATTCTAATAAACAATACGTCTCCCTTTGTAGCTATTCGACTCTTTTCTTTCATTCCTATCCATAATGAGGTACAGAAAACGAGAATGATGAAGGAATCAAAGAAAGTAAAAATAATTTCAATAGTTGAGATGTTCATCTTTTCATCCTTACTCTCAATATCGTTTATTGTTGTTTAACATTTAGGAAATATATTATACGACATTAGCTGAACACAGTCATTTGTGGGTGAAACGACATTAATTGCTTGTTGAGGACCTAATACGACTGTAATATCTAATGTATATCATAACTCTGATTTTACCACACACATAGTAAGAGTGTTAGGATTTCTGCCAAATACTTAAACTATTGTTGTTGAATAAGCTTATGCTTCTTACAAAAGCGCGGATATTAATAACAATGTTAGGTGGCCCTAGTACAATATCAAACGGATATACATACCATATTTACAGTGAATATAATTCCATAGTCTTTGAACATAACTGATGATTTCAGTATCAATGAGAACCGTCAGGTTTCTTTTCCCATTAAGGTACATAGATAGTTTTGTTGCAAATGTATATATATTTGGCGAACAATGTAATGCCATATCAAAGCTAATTCACTATCAATATGTAAATAATTAACTTTTGAGGTTGAATATTATGATTCTCACAGGCACTATTAAACCGATTTTGCTTTGTCGTGCTAGTATTTATCTCTCGTACAAATATATTAATCTTAAAATATTCAAAACCAGAAATGGCTTTTAATGGAGAAGTGCATTTTCTTTGGAACATCGATAGATTCAATTTTTTTGATTATTTTTATTCTAATAAGAATATTTTTTCTAGTTATTTTTTTCGAATATTGAAATGCAAAATCTCTGAGAGCATCTACATATTGAAAATCAATTTTTAAGATACTTTAACCTGAAGACTCATTTTATTACTGCTATGTTAGAGCAGCACCTTTCATTTATGCGAACTTCAATAAAGCTTGCTAAATATGCACTAGATCATGGCGAAACACCTGTTGCTTGTATTTTTGTCAATTCTAAAACAAACGAAATAATTTCATTCGGTATAAATAATACAAATGATTCATTGACGGGTATTGCTCATGCAGAGTTTATTGCTATTGATAAAATATTGAAAAGATTCGGCAATAATTCTTTTACTAGCGCTCTATTCAATGATATTATTGTTTACGTCACAGTAGAACCATGTATCATGTGTGCGTCCGCCTTAAAACAATTGGGCATTAAAAAAATTTACTTCGGTTGCCCAAATGAAAGATTTGGTGGTAACGGAACAGTGTTTAGCATTAATACTGATAAATCTACTATAGGCTATAATTGTAATAACGAAATGGCTACTAAACTTAATGATAAAGTCACCCATGAAGAAATGGTAGTTTGTAATAACAAAGAAGTCAATCAACCATCTATTCCCGGTCTTTATAGAAAAGAAGCAATTATGTTATTGAGATATTTTTACCATAAAGAAAATATCAATTCACCCAAACCAAGATCGAAACAGAACAGAACCTTAGACAAAGGAAACTTTCCAAATATAAATTGGGAACAATATATTACAAAAGACTCTTTTGAAAGGGAATTTGGTAATGAAAATGCACTAAATTACTATGAACAAGAAGATATTTGCCAATGCCGTGATATTAATTGGACCTTACTTGATGGTAAATACAATGATCTCATTAACAAGCTAAATAATACTATATTGGGTATTCAAGTGCAAGATACAAAAAGAATAAAGCTGGATAATTAGTTTGAAGCTTACTGCAAAAGCATCACTAATCATGAGACAGTGTTCCTACTTTTTCATTAAGCCTTCTTTTTATTTTGTCATTTTACTTAAAATTATTTTCAATAAATCATGTAATTTATAATATATTCTTACCCTGTAACCAAACAATTGTATAGCATTGAATATTGACTCTATAAAAATAAGCCTTTTCGTCAGCTTTCCTCTAAAGATTTGTCTATCTTAGTCCAAGTCTCCAACATTTTTTCATAGTAAGTAATATTATTATCAGCGAGATTACTTAAGGACTCCTTAAGTTCAGCTGTCTTGGCATTTTCAAAATTGTTCACTTCCTTTATGGCTTCCTGTTCAAAGGCGTCGGCAATTTTCTTAGCTGATTCTAACTCATTAGTTAGAGAAGTTATTTTAACTTCTAGCTTGTTAATTTTATCACGACGAGTAGTTTCTTGATTGATACCAGCTAATTCCTCTAGTTTGTTGGTAATGAAATTACCACCATAACCACTGATCAAGTTATCCCTCTCTTTTATCGATTCTGATAAGTACTCATTCAATTGTTCATAATCAATTTGTTTCTGATCTTTTAACTTGATTAGCTGCCTCATACTTTCAATATAATGTTCCATATCCTTTAAGTCTACCAAATATTCATAATCTAAAAACTTGTTCAAGTCACTTAATCCGTATGAAAGTTGTACAATACCGTCATTGAACACTTTAATTTTCTCAGAAAGTTTTTCATCCTTTTCTAAAGTACTACCACTAATAACTTCATTCAAATCTTGTAAATTTGTGCTTAATTTAGAAAAATCTTCCGATATGGTATCGTTCTTCTTCACCACCTTGTGAAAAATTTTATCCAATTTAACAATTGTGTGATCTAACTTGTCATTCTTACTCTTGGCTTGTAGAAAAATTTCATTTTGATTATGTGCAGACTTAAACGCATTCATGAATGTATCGGTTACTTCATCCTTACTTGTGGGTAACGTGCCAATTAAATTCTTCTTATATGAATCCCAATCATCACTAGTCAAAAACATCTCCAAGATAGTTGAATTACGTAAAACTGGATGTATTGAAATTCTTTGTAAAAAATTCTGCAAACTATGGCATCGCTTTTGAGTGAATCTTTGGCTAAATCTGTCACCTGCTATATACTGGAATATTTTTTTATCAGGTAAAGGTGGAATTATGCAAGAAGGATGATCACTTGCTAATATGTTATGTAATAGTAACAGATCGCTATATCGCCTATGTACTACTATGATATCATTAATATTAATCTTTTTGGAGTTGGTATAATTTGATTTGTTTTTGTGGTATGATGGATTATCGGTTTTTGTTGAAATCTGATAACTAACGTAGGCTGTGGAGGAATTGACATCACCTGTTTTCTTCTGTGGATCTGATACTGTAATCTGCAATTTGTACGTATTAGTTGAACGATTTGCTTCATCCGATGGTCCTACTTGAGACATTATCAATTGAGTTAGTGCCAGTGAATGATTGGAGATGCCAGGAAAAATCCCTTTAGTTGAATTCAAGTTTATAACTATTTTTGTTTTTCTGGAAGTCGGGTAATACTCGAGAATTTTCGCATTCAAACTTTTGTAAAATGAGTACTCTATAGCGTGTACTTATGATTGGGCTTGTAAGATGGACTTCCTCGATGCTCTCAACCAATGCTTACCCAATGGCGAAGAGTTTAAGCTTCTTTCATTACAGAGTAATCCAATTGAAATAGATTCTTTAATTACAAAGCCCAAAGGCAATAAACAATCCAAAAGTAGCAAAACCATCAAGATTCAACATTTTTTTGCATTAGCACATAAGCATAAATTTGTTTTCGCATTGGAGGTATATGTTTACATTAGCCTTGACAATTTTGATGAGACCTGTCACAATTATAGGTATGGGGAAAGATTACTTTTTGTTTCAAAGGCTGACACGAATGGATATGCAGATACTAAATTTAGTATAAAAGATGTAACAGAGCAACTTTTGATATTTTTATTAAGTATCGACCCGAATTACTATCTTAAGAAAGTCAAGCCCTTGCAAAGAAAGTATAGCAAGTTTGATAGACAATCCTATATCATAGGAAATGATTTGAAAATTCCAGATGCATTGCGTAGACTTTCTCTTAGAGTCTCCAACGGATCTGATGAATTTTCAAAAGATAAATATTATCTTCATCTCAATTTTGATGGGAATTTTGTAGACAAAATTTCTTTGTTTACGCGACCCGCTGATCATTATTTGTTTGCAGGATCTGGCTCTAATTCACGAAAACATACACTGAACGGAACACAACTACTGAAATGGTGGCTAATTATAATTGATAATATTATCAACAACCATTTCAAGAAAGATTCAAGTACCATTGCCAAATTAAAAATACCAGGTGAGGATGATTTCAGAATACAAAAACACTTTAGTACCTGCACTTTTCCAAATTGGGAAGCAGGTGATATATTTAGCGATTCTTCTGAACGTTTGGCTGCTTTTCATGTGCCCTTGTTTCCTGATGACCCCAAATCTAGATTCTTACATCAATTAGTTGAAGAAAACCGTATACTTAACACAAGTTTAAATCAATTTTGGTTAGAGTTACAAGAAAGACAAGAGTTCAAACTGAATGTCCTAGTATCAGTTATTGGTGTCAAAGGGTACGTGGCCAGCACTTATAGGGAATCAAAAAGTATTTCTAAGCTGATTTTAGAAACAAAATCAATGAAGGAGTTTTCTTTCATTAAAAACTATATCACAGCAGAAGAATATGATACTGAAGAAGGTGCATTGGAATCATATGAGAATATAGTTGATCATCTACATCAATCAAGAAATAGTGTGCTCATCTCATTGAAAGGACTCAAAACTTTTCAGCCATCCAGAGTAAAAGACTGTCGAAGCATTAAAGTTTTACAAGTTCATACTTTGAAACCTCGTAAGAAGCAGAAAACTGTTGACAATTAATCATGCTCAACTTCAGGCCTTGATGCTATGATTTTTTGGGAAGTGATCTAACTCTTGATATCCTTTATTAAAAATGATTTTTTTTATTAGTAAATAAGTATATACCGCATAATCTTTGGTCATCTAAAGAACAAAGAAAAAGATAAACAGGGTGGTCCTCCTTCGTTCCAATATAATATTCACTATCCACGTCATTATAGATCTAGAACAAAATTGTTAAGAAAAATGAAACTTTGTTTTGTTTTCGTCGATGACGAGAAAAAATTCTCGGTTGTATATAAAGTAAAAA